>JAUESO010000290.1:0-45032 GCA_030914385.1 Drosophila antonietae
ATTACAGCGATTTGCAAGCCGGCTAACGTTATAATTAAATGCTCGCCTTGTCACACTCACACATAAATATATAAAATAAAAAAAAGAAATAAAATAAATTGAATCGAAATAAAAAATGAGAGAAAAAAATCAAAACAAAACAATCATAAAATTTATAAGCGTTTAAAATGACAGCTACGAGGGGCGCACATTCAAGTGGCCGCAGGCGTTGGCTTTACAGGTTTTCCCCTCTCTCTCTCCCTCGGCGTTCCAGCTGCCAGAGTTGCCACACACACACACACACACACACACAGCTGTGTCAGAGTTGCCACAGTTGCTGGCCAACTCAAGCCAGCGAACTGACCTTTTGCATTAATTGCGCGCCAAGTCAATGCCAAATCGCTCAACTGACCCAAGACAGAGTCAGGCATGTATATATATATATACACTAGATTTATATATGAACATACATATATATATATATTCATACATGTATATAGTTCGCTTTAATTTGAAACGGGTTGAGCCGTTTGTTAGGTGGGCGTTGGATTTTCTTGTTTTTCAACCTGGCTGCGGCTATATAATTTTTCATTTGGCAAGCGATGTTTGAGGCGTCAGTGTAAGCCAGTGTTGTAGTCTAAGGGGGTTTGTTAACTGATGCCAGAATGAAATTGAAAGAGCAGAGTGTATAAAATAATGACAAACAAGATAGCGTGATAGTTAGGTTTCTTTATAAACAGAAGTGAGATTATAAATTATAAATAATTCTTCTTCATACTTCTTCTATATAAAAAATTATTAGATCTTACTCAAACAAAGTAAACTCTATAATACATATATATATAATACTGTAATATCTGACAGATTGCACTCTCAGCAGCAATAGCAGAAAGTCCGAGAAAACGTTGCTCAAAGTAAACAACTATAGAAAAGGAACAACTTAAGACTAGCTCAGCAAATGATAGATATAATTTAAGGATATCCATTCCTAAGCAACCCAGTCACATGGAGATATTTAGATTATATATAAATTGAGAACTGAATATAGATATTGTGTATTAGGCTAGTAGATGATTTGCAGCTGATCTACTTCAATGCATCTCAGTCTAACTTTAAGACAAGTCTCTCTGCACAGTTAAACTGTATATATTCGATTTATATATATCATGCCGTGATATTGTTAGAGTCGTTATCAAAGTTGTTATCCAAGTTGGCAATACGCTTCCTGATAAACTCAAATTGGTACTTCGCGAGAGTGAGACGAATATAGCAGTTGCTGCACGAGTTGCTGAGAGAGAACGAGTTGGCAGGTCTATGTGATGTCTAGAAGATATTTGTTGAGAGATTTCGAGTGATTCGACTCTAAGAGAAGAAGAGAGTGATAACAAAGATATGGCAACTAAACAATCTACGACATATATATCAGCATTCTATATCAGTTATATATATGCAAATACAAATATAGTTTAATTATTGAAAGTTAAGATAATTATACGAAGAGTTTTGTTAGTCAGCTTGCAGAGGTTTACTTCTATCACTATATATTATAATATATATTTATTCATATAGACATATACATAATTTCTTCTCATATCTATTTATAAAGAGACATAACCTGCAAGCCCACACTGACCAGTCTACCCCCTTTACTCCAAATGCTGCCTACGCCCATGGACGATTTGGAAAGATACATTGCATGGCAGGGCATATCTATCTATAGCGACGTGTCGCGACTGCCTGGCATTTGTTTAGGCGTTTTCGATTTTTATGTTAAACTAAAGTGAAAAATTAACATAAATTACATGTAAAACTTATGGGCGCACGATCGGAGTCGAGTGTCGCCATTGAGCGTCGCACTTCAAATGCAAAATCAAATCAACTGACGCCAGTCAATTGCCTGTTGTTGTTGTTGTTATTTGTTTGTCTGGGATTTGATTTGATTTGATTTCATTTTGGTTTACCAACAAATCGCTGAATAATAATGGAACAGCTAAATGATATCAATAAGCTTCTGATTTGTGTGAAGCTTTGCTCGCATTTTCAGCGCTTATGTAAATTCATATTAATAATAATAAATAATGATGTTGCTTTTGCTATTTGCCAGTTGTTGTTTAATGTTTGTTGTTTTAGTTGTTATTGCTGCTGCTGTTGTTGCTGTCTGTGGTTAGCCAAAGACCTTCAGCATTTGCGGTTAAAGTTTGAGGCGTTGGCTGGTCATTTAATTTGAAATGATTTCTAGCTCATGGGGCTGAAGCTAATTTCACGTTCGTCCCATTGCCCATAGACAACGAGTTGCAGCTACATCTTTAGCTTCATCATCATCATCAGCAGCAACAGCCGTGGCAGCAGCAGCAGCAGCAGCATCATCTTCATCTTCATCTCCATTTGCTGGCCAAATCGACTCGGAGTTTGCTTTTGCAATTTCAAGTTGCTTCATTTAATTTGCTGCTGTTGCTGTTGCTGTTGCAGCTAAACTTGCTGCGTACGCTTTTCATGCCACGTCAAGCTGCAACTGCTGCTGCAACTGCTGCTGCCGTTGCTGCCTCAGTGATTGTGTGTAGAATATCAATTACTTATGCTAAACACCTGCTGCATCGGAATGTCTGTCGGGCAACGAGCGCCGATTCTAAACCGGGCCTAAATACTCACTCTCAGCAATACACACACACACACACACACACACACGCACACACACACACACACGCGCTAGCTCTTGCACTTATGCTAGCTCAAGTTTGTGCCTTAAGTCTTTCGATTTATTTTGTTCTTCTTATTGTGTTCTTCGCAAGTTTTTCTATAATCTATGCTGTCTGCGCTGAGTCTATTAGCTTTTTAAAGCACTTTGTAAATACGCCTCACATTCGACTCTCAATGCATAGCAAACATTAAATTCAAATCAAATGTATAAATAAAAAAAATTTTTTTTAATTAATTTAAAAAAGTTTTTTTTATATATAATAAATAAATAAAATTGAATTAATTTAATAAAATAAAAAATTATATATATTTACACATAACAATAAATTAATAAATAATACAAATTATAAATAGGTTTTTATTTTAATTATTTTACAAATTTAAAAAAATGTCATGTTAAAATAAAAAAATAAGTAAATTAAATATATATTATAATATAAATATATAATATATTTTAAACACACAAATAAAATGATAAATCATCTTCATTTTTAACATTTTAAAGACTTTGAATAAATTATTTTTATGTTGCTATATTTGCATATATTTATATGCAAATAAAATAAATAATAATTGAATAATAAAAATATATCTATAAATATTTATAAATATAATAAATAAATAAAATAAATATAATTATAAATATTTATAAATATATTTTTTTTATTCATTTACTATTTATTTTATTTTTTTACCAAAAATGTTTTATGATTTTTTATGGGCAATTAAAAAAAAAAAATTAATAATAATATGACATTTAATATATTTAGAATTATATGTTTATCAACTTATTATTTTATACATATAACTTTTTATCACTTTTTCATTTTAAGTCAAATCAAAAAAAAAAAGAAGAAAATTCTATTTAATTTATTATATTATATTATAATTTTTGTATATATGAATTTACGCATCTTAATATTTTTATTTATTTATTTATCAAAATGTATAAAATATTTAATTTGATATTTTTAATTATTAAAATATTATTCAAATTTGTATTCAGCTCAATAGAGTCTAACAAATTTCTTTTTAAATTTTTTTAAATTTATTTTATTATTTATCTATTGTGAGCAAGCGCATTTGGTATTCGTTCAACTCTTAGTTCTTACCGCAGTTGGTTCTCTGGCTGTTTGAGCTCGTTTTATGTTTGCTCATTCAACTGGCATCAACACGCCGTTTCGTGTAACGCAGTTGAAGCTGCTCAGCTGCAGTGGCTGGGCTGGGTCCAGGGTTCAGTTTGGATGCAGCTCCAGCCTGCAGTTGCCCCACCCCAAAACAGATGCAAGATCTGCGACTGGATCTCGCATTCAGTCTGCGGCGGCTGAGAGTCGTCTTCAATGATTTGGTTTTTGTGCGCCTCTTCTCTGGCTCTTTTCTTTTTGCTGTTTTCATTTTCGTTTTCGCTGTCGTTTTTTATCTCTTTTGTTGTTGTTGTTGTTGTGGTTGTGGCAGGCAGTTAACGTAGCTGCCTCTGCTTATGAGGTCGATTTTTCTCGACTCTTGAGCTCGTCCCCCAACCCAACTGCTGGCAACTGCCAGCTGCCATAAATGGCTCGTATCATTTGCGGTGTTTTGTACTGTGCAAGACTTGTTACAATTAATTAACTGGCGCATCAATTAAACGCTGCACTCCAACAGTTGGCCAATAACTTGGCCAAGTTAGCGGCAGGCGCCGCATTGCCAAATCCCTTGGGATAGCCCAACAGGAAATCGAGGAAACCGAGTCTCCACTATCGAACATAATCCGCAACCGATAAAAACTCAATTAATGCCCATCATAAAAACAGCAGCCGCATTCACAACATTCACTTAGGGCCACGTTAGCCAAAAAGCCGCTGGACAGCCATCAGGTGTGGCACCTGCTCGAAACTGTTTAGCTATCGATGTTTTGATAAAAGACAAAAATTGCGCTTATGCTGCAGATTGAAAACTTAAATTTATCTATTGAATTATAACTACATTTAGAATTTAGTAGAAATGGTAAAAAGTTTGGGATTTGCTGAGAAATGCGACGCCATAATTTTGTTGCAATTAATTTTATTAAGAAATTATCTGAATATTCAGAATGTAAAATGATTTATTAAGATGTCTGCAAGCTGTTAGGAATAGCTTAGCTCTGTTATGTAATATCTGATATATATGCTCTTGAAGAAGCTCAAATAGTTGAGACTCTATTGCCAGCAAATGATAAAGCAGCGAGTCTGCAGAAACTAAAATCTTCTACTTCAATGATGAGCTGATATGCCATTGTTATATATACATTGTTAGATATTCGTTGTTGTCGAGTGGGGGTTATGCTATTAACAGTGCATAATACTGTTAATAGCATAGCATGACGATGTGAGGGAGCAGCAGTTCTGTTAATGGAATCTGACATTAACATTCATTCGTTTTATTACAATTTCCTTTTCTATTAAATATTGTACACTATTTTCAGATTTCATACATTTGTTTCATTATTTTATTTTAAAAAAAGTAAAGCTTTGGTTTAATTTAAGTATTCAAAGCCAATAGAAAATGGGAACTCGGAGGTAAATGTTTTTTGGATTATGTATATAATAGGCAGAATAAGACCTTAGACCTAGACTTGTTGAAATATTATATGTCTATTTGATCTATTTATGTCTATCTGTATGCATGTAAGAACGCAATGGTCTGCCTAAGTAATAAAAGTTAGAGGCTTCTAATAATATATGTATATATATCAATATCATATCAAATATTAGACCAGAGACAGATGTAAATCTTAAACTCTGAAAAATCGTTGATATATGATAAATGCTTTCACTCTCTCTCTCTCATTATCTGCCTCGCTCTCTCTCTTTATCTCTCTCTCTATCTTATTCTCTTTCGCTTTCTCTCTCTCTATCTATCTCTCTATATATGTATCTATATATATCTCTCTTTCCTTTTTCTAGCTCTCACTCTATCTCTCTCTCTCTGTCTCTCTCTCTCTCTCTCTCTCTCTCGCTCTCTCTCACTAACTCCTTCTCTCTCCGATCGCCAAGCATCAAATATGTGCACTACATCTCCAACTCATATGGCTTCCAAGCTATAAATTCGATTGGCTTCTACAATTAGAGCTAAGCATATTCTGAGCCCCCGACTGAGGCACTTTTGGACAAATTTCTCATCGTATTCCATTAGCTGCAGAGCAGAGCAGCAAAGCTGGCCATTAAATAACAAAACTAAGCAACTAATTGGAAGCACACAATTCTGACTAAATGACGCTCAGTAATTGTGAAGTAGCCAAGGGAGATAGAGAGAGAGAGAGAGAGCCACTCGTTCGAGCAATGCGAAGAATCAAGTTGAAAATTAAATGTGATTTGGATTTTTCGGGCAGGTCGAAAGTTTTCTTCATCTGCTTTTTCGAGGGAGGCAACAAGAAGCGAAAAACAAATGGAATAAAGTTCTCACAATTAAAATGAGCTTAAATTAAAAAGTACTTTTACAGTTTCACACTCTTGACACGCAGCTGGGCAGCTACATAGGTAGTTGGAGAGGTGGGTGGGTGGTTGGGCGAGCGCCAGTCAAATTGATGGACAGCTGCGTAACTGGAACTGGGTGAGTGGAGCGAGAATCTACGAGCTACGATTGCGGACGTGCTAGCCAAGTAAATGACTTATAATTGATATTCTAAAAACGGATAAGCATCGCTTCAAGCAGCAATGGAGGCCCATCGCATTGCATTGCTATCATCATCATCATTATCATTATCGTTATCATTATCATTATAATGAAATTGCCAGCAGTCAATGGCCATGGCCAAGCGCGCGACGCATTCCAGGCACTTTTGCAAATTGTTGTTATTCTGGCTGTGCTACCGTGTGGCGGCAGGCGCTTGGCTGCCACAGTTGCCGCAGTTGCTGCTGCTGTTGTTTGGTAATTGCCACACGGAGGCAACTCAATCTTTCAGCAGCGCCTACGGATTCAGGCAGTCGCGCGCACCAATTGAAAATTAACATGTCCACGTATGCAAACGAGTATTGCGTGCCCATCCTCGTCACAGGGCTCCAACTGCCAACTACCAACTGCCAACTGGCAACTGGCAATTGCAACTGCGTCTTTATTGTTGTCAATTTGGTGGTTGGTCGAGCTACTACGACTCTAAATAAGCAGCCAGCCAGACCTTGGGCATAACAACTGACTCCACGGACTCGACGCGTCGACTCCACTCTGCTCCACTTTACTTTATGGGCGCATTGTAAATCATGAAATGCAAATACGCAATGCACACATAATCAAGAGCAGTCTTTTAGCTGCTGAGATCGGAGCGCGAGCGTTAGATTTTGCATGTCAAATATTTCAACACGTACCTAAGCTGATCTGATCTTATTGAAGCGGGTCACAGCTTGTGCAGAGAATGGTAAAAGAGTAGAAGAAGAAGCATAGTAGAAGCTGAAGTAATAAATATATATATAAGGCAGCTGAGCTTAGGAAAAGAAGAAGATGGAGTAGCTCAATTCACTGAATAGCTCAATTCTCTGAATAGAAATTGAGAGAATGTATCTTTATACAGCTGACTCTCAGCAAATCTTAATTGTATTCATGAGAATCACATAGAGAGGCTAAACAGAGAATAACAAAGAAGAAGAGCAATATTAGTGAAGTTAATATAAATAACAGCTAATATAAATAACATTTGTATATATATTCATATAAGATCGTCAGCGAAAAGCTTAGCAGAAGAACTTGGAATAGCTTAGTTCAATGAGCATAGAAATTCAAGGAATATCGATATATAGAAGATTCTCAGCACATCTTATTTTAATTAGTTCTCATAAGAGTAAAAGCAATAGTAGTTTAACATAAGTAAAAGCTATGATAATTTAGATATATATAAGACTGTCTGCAACGCTTACTTCAATTCATGAGAATCGCAAAGAAGGGCGAACCCAAAAGCAGGCGGAGCAGAGCATGCCTCGTGCTAGATGGAATAGAATGAAATGAAAGCATGAAAAGAACAAGCGTAGTTAAATAAGTGTTAAAACTAAGATAATACACATCGAAAACTGTCAGCAAAGTTTAATTTATTTCATGAGAATCGCAAAGAAAGGCCTAGTTAAAGACAGTAAAGACATCTTAAAGAGCACAACACAGAAAGAAAAGAAACGCAGTTCAATGAGTATATAACCAGAGTTAATACATAGAAATGTCAATCAGCAAAGCTAACTTTACTTCATGAGAAAAGAGAAAGAAGCATAGCTCAATAAGAGTAGAAGCTGAGCTAATACTTAGGGAAATATGCCTGCAAAACTTACTTAAATTAATGAGAAGTAGAAAGAAAATCTAAGCTAATGACGAAGAGAAAGAATCATAGTTGAATAATAGTTAAAGCGGAGATAATTTTATGGTATACATACATACATACATATGTTTGTATATAGAGTAACGTCAAAAACTTACTTGAATGCATGAGAATTGCAAAGAACGGCTTTAATTGCAAGCCCGTTTCTGCTCAGCAAAAGCTCGACACTATAGAATAGAGTCATTAGCCTAAGCCAAAATCCACTTGACATTATATATATATATTATAATACAAAGATAAGTCCAGTTGCACATAAATACCTCAAGGTTTCCAGATTCATTCATTATTATTATTAGATGAAATCTAGTCTAATTAAGAGAACTCTTTCGTCATGCGCTATTCCGGCGCTGAACCAGTTCAGTTCTTCAATGTTTAGTTCTAATAAGGCCTTGAACGTTTTACGCAATTTTCTCACAGAATTGTTTTACAATGAGCTTAGCGGCAAAGTGAGTTAAGTCGCTTAGATTGCAAACAATTCCCAGACACCTTACGCTCAAGAGACACAGATTGGAGACACTTGGGGCACTTGGAGCACTTGGATGGAAGGCCTTTGTTTTTGGGGATTTGTCAGCGATTATCTGATTGGTGTTGCTTTTTTTTTTTTTTTCTTTTTGGGGTCTAGGACGGAAGTTGACTGCTATAATTAATAAAGATTTCAATTTGCATTTGCCCACCTGCAATTTGTGGCGTTTGCGCAAGAGCCAAGCGGCGTTAGCGTCAACGTCAACGTCAACGTCAGCGTCAGCGTCAGCGTCGCGACGTCGACGTCAGCTGCAATCGTTATTTCGTAAATGCAGCAGCCGTTGCCAAGTAGCGACGGCAGCCAGAGCGCCGCGTCGCAAGCTCTGTAATTTACTCAGCAAAATACTTGAGTTGGCTTCAACCAGCACTTAAGTTAACTTGGTTTAGGTCTGAGAGCGGCGCTTACGCAAGCGTTTAGGCCAACGTTAATCAGCTGTTGGCAAATCAACGCCAATTGCTTTTTCTCTTACCACCCCCCCACCACCCTGTATTAAGGTGACTTTATTTGCAAGCGACATCTAGCGGCAGCCAAAGAAAGCAGCTTGCTGATGGCAAAAATTAAAGCCAAGCGAATTGTATCATCGATGCCAGCTGGCCGACTGACAGAGCAACAGAAAGTAGCATAAGCCCTAGAAAAAAGTGTTGTAAAACAAGCTGACAAATGACTCTCACACACACATGCACACATTCACATGCACCGCAACAAAATATGCAGCAATTATGCGCGATATTTCAGCTGCAGACATGCAACAGTTGGTCGAGTTAACACAGTCGAGCAGCCAACCCACCCGAACCACCCAACCCACTTGCACTGCACATGCATATTCTCTGCTGCGCTCATATTCATGACTCTGTCTCCTAGTGGGCGGCTGTGTGTGTGTGTGTGTGCAGTTCACACAACTAACTTATGTTTAGCTACAACAACAATTTATGTGCCTTGTCCTTGCAGCATGGAATTGAAGGAGTGCCAGCAACTACTTTATGAGCAGACACACACACACACACCCCACATCAGACATCATGCACACCCATACACACCCACACATGCACATTAAGTTTTCTGTTGATGAATTTAAGTAGTTAGAACTGATTTCTGCTTCAAGCACTCTGCCTTCACTCGTTTTACTCACTCAAATTGGCAAATGTTTTTTACTTTCTTCAACTTGAAATCCTAATTCAATTTTACTCAGTTGGTTCAGTTAATGCAGAGTGCATACAGAATACGGAATGGAAATAAAGACGTAAAGCATTGTAGTTGAGTTGAGTACTTAAAACAGTAATTGAAGTACAATTCATTATTATAGAGACTCTTCTATGGGAAGTGTGGCTAGTATTGTCAACTGCAGTGAATCTCTCTCTCTCTCTCTTTTGTTTTGTTTAACTCTGTCTTTCTTCTTTCTTGCTTAACTATCTATCACTCTTATACTCACTCTCTCTCTCCCTGTCTTCTCTTGTTTAACTGTCTATCTCCCTTTTACTCTCTCTGTCTTTCTCTCCTTCCGACTCTTTTGCTCTCTTTGCTCGACTGTTTTTCTATCTCACTCCTTCTATCGCTCCATTTCTATCTGACTATTTCCCTCACTTTATCTCTGTCTCTCTGTCTCTCTTTCCATCCCTATCTATTTATATCGTCGGTTTTTCTATCTATCTTTGTCTCTCTCTTCTCTTTCTATCTCTTTCTAACCCTCTCTGTCTCTCTTTCAGCCTTCACCCATTCATGTCGTCGCTGTCTCTCAGTTTTTCTCTCTGTCTCTCTCACTCTCTCTCTCTTTCCCTCTCTCTCTCTGTCTCTATCTCGGTGTCCATCTTTGTCTTCCATTCTCGCAGTACTTCATTCCTTCTATTAGTTTCTCTGCAGCTTTATCTCTGTTTCTTTTTCCTCCTCTCACTCTCTTTCTCTTTCTCTCTCTTTTTCCATACAGCTACAGTTACTAGCTCTCCTTTTTTGATTTATATGCAAATTCTTTCCCCAATACCAATAATCACTAACACATTTTTAATAACTTTTTCGAGAACTTTTGCAGCTGTGGCAGCAATAAACCAAAAAAACAAAAACCGACAAAACAAAAACCCCAAAAAGCAAACTAAACAAAAAACGAAAAACCGAAAAAAAAAAAAAATACCTTCTTCATTGTCAATGTCTATTAAGCAAATGAAAACATTTCGCATTTGCTGGGGCGACAGGCGACAGGCGACAAGCGACAGGCAACAGCGACAGCAGCTGGAAACAAGTAAAAAGCTGGCTAACGCGGCGTATGCGCAACATCGCAAACAACAAACATGACAAAGAACTTTGCAACAGAATACGGCAATCTAACAAATAGCAATGAAAAACTGACAGCCTGACCAGGCTGTCTGGGGCGTGAGGGGTGTGGTCAGTGAGAGAGAGAGAGAGAGAGAGGGTGAGAGAGGCAGCTAGGGGGTGGCTGAGTGAAGTACAGCTTTTCGATTGTATTTAGCAAAAAACTAAGCAGCCAGCTAGCTTGTAGCCAGTGACAGCAAACAAGGCATGCAAAGGCAAGCCAATGAATTGGGGGACAGAGAGAGAGAGAGTGAGAGAGAGAGAGAGACTACAGTTGAGAGAGTATGGCTTTGTTAAGTTCACGAAATTGGCAATATTTGCAAAACTTGTGCACTAAACTAAATAAACAAGAACATTTAATAAGAATGTAGCCAAAGAAAATGAGCAAGAGAGAGAGAGAGAGAGAGGAGAGAGGGAGAGAGAGAGAGAGAGAGAGAGAGTTACGCGTTGAGCGGTCAAAATGTAAAGTTGAACAAGAAACACAAAACTAAATGGAGCGCGTATAACGTCGAGTGAATGCAGGCAAAGTAAAGGGCGTTAGCAAAATGGGGGGCGTGGCGGGCAGTGGGCTTTATGGTGTAAATATGACAAATGCATGCGCAATACAATTGCAAAATGCAATGAAAATGGGCTGCTGGCTGGCGTGGGTGGATGGTTTGGGTTGAAACAAATAAAGTGCTGCGAAATGCAACCAGTGTTGCCAGTGTGTGTGTGTGGGGGGGGGTCAACTGCAACAGGGTACCGTTATAGCAACTGTTGTCGCTGCAACAACTGCCCCGCGTGCCGCATTTCACTGGACAATGGCACAAAGTAATTAATTTCAATTTGTAAAGTTCAGAAAAGGCAACGCGCAGTGCCCCAAGTCTACCTCTCGCTCACTCTCTCCCTCAATCCCTCACTCCCTCTCTCTCTGTCGCTCTGTGCCCCACTGCAAACGTGTGACAAGCTGAAATAATTGCGCCGCATGCAGATAAGCGGCGTCCCAACAAAGCAGCTGCCACAACAGCAGGCAGGCAACAATGCCCAGACAACTTAATGTGCAACGAGAGAGACAGAGACAGAGAGAGAGAGAGAGAGAGAGAGATAGGGAGAGGGAGCGCGCAACCTTAAAGGCGTTGCATCTTGCTACCCCGCCACGCCCCCACATCTTTCAAGTTGATTTCAATTTTTAGCCCCCAAAATTTCGGTTTGCAGTTTCCCTTTCGTTTGGCGCGCTCCACTTACTCCTTCTGCTTTTTGCGTAGCTTCACTTGCATTTTGCATTCATTGTTGTTTCGTGGCCCATAAATATGAAAACGTGCTCTTGCATGGGGTGTAATAGACTTTGGGATACCTCAGATATAGGTTGCTGTTAAAGGTGTTATTGCTGTTGCTGTTTGGTGTTGTTGCTGTTGTTGCTGCTGATGTTGCCATTGCTGTTGCTGTTGGTGTGCTGTTGCTCCTGTTGAGAATGTTGCTGCTGCTACTGATGTTGGGTTTGTTGCTGTTGCTGCAGTTACTGCTGCTGCTGCTGTGCTGTTGCTGCTGTTGCGGCTGATGTTGCTGCTGTGCTGTTGTTGCTGTGCTGCTGTTGCTGCTGTTGGTGTTGCTGCTGTTGCTGCTGTTGCTGATGTTGCGGCTGATGTTGCTGTTGTTGCTGCTGTTGCTGCTGCTGTTGCTGCTGCTGTTGATGTTGCTGTTGATGTTGCTGTTGGTGTTGCCATTGCTGTTGCTGTTGGTGTTGTTGCTGCTGCTGCTGCTGTTGAGGATGTTGCTGCTGCTACTGATGTTGGTTTTGTTGGTGTTGCTGCAGTTGCTGCTGCTGCTGCTGTGCTGTTGTTGCTGTGCTGCTGTTGCTGCTGTTGGTGTTGCTGTTGGTGTTGATGAAGTTGATGTTGGTGCTGCTGCTGCAGTTGCTGCTGCTGTTGCCATTGCTGTTGCTGTTGGTGTTGTTGCTGTTGATGTTGTTGCTGCTGCTGTTGCTGCTGATGTTGCCATTGCTGTTGCTGTTGATAAAGTTGATGTTGTTGCTGCTGCTGTTGCTGCTGATGTTGCCATTGCTGTTGCTGTTGGTGTTGTTGCTGCTGCTGTTGGTGTGCTGTTGCTCCTGTTGAGAATGTTGCTGCTGCTACTGATGTTGATTTTGTTGCTGTTGCTGCAGTTGCTGCTGCTGCTGCTGTGCTGTTTTTGCTGTACTGCTGTTGCTGTGTTGCTGTTGTTGCTGCTGTTGCTGCTGCTGTTGGTGTGATGTTGTTGCTGTTGGTGTTGCTATTCTTGCTGCTGCTGTTGCTGCCACTGGCTGCTGTTGGTACTGTTGCTGTTGGTGTCGTTACTGTTGCTGTTGGTATTGCTGCTACTGTTGGAGTCGTTGTTGCTGTTGCTGCTGTGCATTTCATTCCTTAGTTACGCAACAATACTGGGGTCTGCCTAACTAAAAGATACTCACTATTTACATATGTTGCTGCTATTGTTACTGCTGCTGCTGCTGCTCCTGTTGCTGCTTCTACTGCTGCTGTTGTTGCTTCTATTGCTGCAACTGCTCCTACTCCCACACTTTTCTTGTTGCTTCGCCATTGCTCAGTTTCATAACATTGCCATTGCACATGGGAAGTGCCTGACTAAAGTATATTCAACATGCTGCAACTCCAATTGCTCCTGCTTTTTGCCTGAAAGCTACTAAAACTGTGTATTCTAGGTATATTGCAATGTCTGTCATAGGTAAATAGAAATCTACAGACACACAAATGACAAGATATTCAAGAAAAACTAAACACAAATTGTCAGCGTAAAGTCTAAAGTGCTTACGACCATTGCAAGCACATCATAACCCATTTAAGCTTACAGAATGGGTATGAAAAACGAAAGAAAAAAAAACAAAAAACAAAATGAAACCAAACGAAACAGTGCAATAAATTAATGCAACATAAATTTACGGCCTACTGCAGTGCTGCATTGTGACAACAACAACAACAGCAACAACAGCAACAGCAACAAAGACAACAAAGGCAACATTTGTGTGTTCGTTTGCAATTTCTAAATTGGCTGCAAACTAACAATGCGAATCGCATTTTAATATGTTTCTTAAAGGACAACAGGAATTGGCCATAGTTGGCCAGATTGCCACTCGATTGGAAAGCCAATACACTGCACAAAATCGCATAGCCCAATTGCAATTGTAATAGAATGTGATGTGAGGAACTCTAATCACATGCAAAATTGCACAGACTCAGACTCTCACTCTCTCTCTCACTCTCTCTCTCTCTCCATTTATATATATAAACACTCTCTACTAATTATAGCCATGATAAGCAAACCTTCTGGTGCTGGTAGCCAAGGCAACTGATTGAATGCTACGCATTGCACGTGCAGACTTTGCTGCCGTATTAATTATATATGTGCAAGCTAGAGAGAGAGTCACAGTCTGAGGTCCAGATGACCCACTCTCAGTGTGTGCAACAACTAAACAAATTGCAAGTGCGGTTTTATTGTACTCAGCCAAAGGACACAACCGACTGTACTAATTAGAGAAGTACCATGCTGAGCATATGTTGTCGTCGGCCAACAGGAACTGAGGCATCGTATAGCCAATCCTGGGCATCGAGGCAGGCCAACAACTGAAATAGCCAACATGTATATATAGTATATATTCACTAGTATTTAATTAGGTAAACAAATTTGAAACTATATGGCAAACAATTATGATTGACTTCAAGTATGCATTTAGATAATGGACGACAGTGGAACGGAGAGCGAGAATGCAAGTTTACTTCATTGAGCAGCTCGTTAGGATACTCTCAGATAGTTTGTGCATCAGCATCAGTATATAAGATATATATTGATAAGTCTTTTCTTTGGCATGGTTATAATTCAGTCGAGTCTTGATTTCCCTTTGATATAAGCCATTGCATTCCATTGTCAGTTCCTCATTTCCTCATTCTTATCTCATTTCCTCTTCCTGAATCAAGGGAATCCTTATAACATTTTCCTCGCAAATCTCACAGATCTTCCAATAGTTGTTTATCCTTCCCTTCCATGTTTAGTTCCTAATTCATATGCCCTCAATTTTGAGAATCAAGTCGTGTTATCTTCCTTCTGTTATTTTCTACCGACATCCTACGGAGCTCCCGCCGATGTTCCATATTCCAAGGATCTGCTTCTTTACTCGCATTTTCTGTCTCTGTCAAAGGAATATCTTCGCATTACTCACGCCTTATCCAAGGTCCCAAAAAGCAGAAGATCTTTATCAAGCCAAATGCTTTAGGTCTTTCTCTGACCCCATATCTAGAACCATATTGTGCTTGTATGAATTTCTAGATCCCTATGCACTATTTGCGTGTCTTACGAACTCGTTAGCTTCAATGCATCTTCATATAAAATTTATTTTGCAGAATTTGCATTTTATGAAACCCTAGCCATAAAGAAAGTTAGGAACTACTATAGCCCTTTAGAGAAATTACTTGAGGCTCTCAGCATATGCCTAACATATTATTTTCCATATTCAAATATTCATATTTAAATATTCAAATTATTCAGTTTTCAAAATTGTATTAAACTTTCAATTATGTTTATGATTAGCTGAGAGAAACTCAATTTATTTTAGCTAAATAACTCTGATAACCCCACTCATAATATATCTGCAATAAATTGTGAAACAAATCTTTCCATCAGTCAAAAGTTAATGGCCTTGGACATATATTGCTGTCGCTTAAAGAGTTTGACACACACACACACACACACACACACACACACACACACACACACACGCCTATTTCCCCTATTCTGAACATTTTTGTATTTTCCCTATATTTTTTTTTATCTCACTTTTTCAATTGAGTTTTGGACAGCGTTGCTCCTACACTGAGCTACAAGTGACAGAGTGCAGCTACTGGTAAATTATGTGCATGGCTATGGACAATGTTTTATGAGGCATGCATGCATCTGCCTCCCTTACATCTCACTCTCCATCTCTCTCTCGCGCTCTCTCTCTCTCTCTCTCTCTTCTCTCCTCTTGTGCTTGTCTCATAATTTACTAGCGAACAGTTGCTGCCATTGGCTAGCAAAAGGATCTGAATTTAGCGCCAGCTGATACTTATTAGGTTTTTAGTGTTATTTCTTTTTTTTTTCTGGATGCCCTAACTGAATGTATTATAAGTTACCCAACTGTTTGATATATCTATATATGAATATATATATAAATATAATATATAAATTTATAGATTTATTCATTGAAAAAGTTGGATGAACAGTAGATGAATTGAAACTTTTGAGATTCTTCTACAAATGACACTATTCGAAATGCAGACGACCATCATGACTATTTGCTTCAGAAGTAACTGATTGAAATGCATATTAAGAGTGTAGACAAACTCGAAAAGTTTTCTGAGAAAATTGTGAAGCAGCAACCCCGCTAATTAAAAATGCATTCGTCTTCTGAAAAGGGAAAGAAAGAAGAGAACCAAAAAGAAAACGTTTTGGCCCGATAACTGGGCAACATCAGCGGCTAGTGCTCTGCTTTGCTTTGGTTACATTTTGTAGGTCTGTCTGGCATAAATCTTTATTATCACTTAACGACAAACGACAATGATATACCACGAAACAGAGTATCGAAATGGAACACGATGATGATAAATACGGGTGTACGAAATTGAGATATAAATAAATATATACAGCCAATAAAGCATAAGACATTAACTTGTGTTCGCTACCAGCTACACACTGATGAAGAAGTGAAACTTAATTAGCTACGCTGCGGTTGACGACGAGACGGGCATGGAGCGAGAGGGGCGGGGGCTAGGGTCTCTGATTGGATCTAAGCTGTGACTGTGGCTGCGACTAGGTTGGCATAGCATTTATGAGTTGGCGGTCCATCATGATGTGGCTAATGAAGTGCATACAGTTACATTTGCACTTTCAGCGCCTTTCATTAGTATTCGCACTAATTGTTACCCCCTTCCGTTGGCTGGGGGGGCGGTGGTAGGGGGGGAGGGGGCACGGGACGCAGGCACAATTTCTTTCGACCCTCATTTGATTGGATTTGCCAGGCCGCTACAGTTCGGGCCCAATGCAAACAATCAAAACTTGCTTCAGCATCATCAGCAGCAGCATCGACAGCAGCAGATGCTAATGAAGTCATCTCATCAGCGTGTTGCATACAAATGCGTCGCATTCGCCTGCTGTCAATTTCCGCTTTTGATTTATGCTGCAAAATGTAGCAGCAACAGTAACTGGCAATTGGCTATCGTCGGCAATAGGCAAAATCTGTGAAATCGAAAAACGACAACAATCAAATCGCTGGGCGCAAAGGCGCCGCTTGATTGATGACATTGATTGATGATGTTGGCAAGCAGAGCAATAATTATGCCAATTACAACGAAATGATTGGGATTGAAATGGATTTTTTTGTTCCAACTTCTTTACATGTTTAATAAAAAAATACTTGGACTTGGACGTGGACTTGGTTCAGTTTCAGGTAAAAGTAAACTGTTTGATTGAATGAGTTTTAAATCAGTTCCTTTAGATTTCTTGGTTTCAATGTCTAATTATACTTGCTTGAAGGCTCGTTGAATGCGCAACAGGCTTGAATGACTTAGTATTGAAAATGATGTTTGCTTTACAAAGGTCTTCAATCAACCACAAGTTTCTTGATTGATTGACTGAATTTTTAGTCAATATATTTAGCTTCAATTTGTATTTCAATATATTTGATTGACGACACGATTGATGGTTGATAATAGCGATTTTCTCAGTGATGTTTGATATCTCAAACGTTTGATATGTTTAATCGAAACCAAGAATCACTCAGCTAGTTACTCTAGAGCTCTAGACTTCTTTTATATATTAATTAAAAACTCAATCAATCAATCAACTCATAGTTAGCTTAAGGACTGTAGAGTTAGCTCAAAATTGAAAGATTGATTGATTGAATATGATTTTAGGTAATATACTATGTAAGGAATCAAGAGTAATTAGCTGAGTAAAAGAGTAGAAGAGTAGGAGAGTATAAGATTATAAGAGTAGAAGACTAGAAGTGCAGAAGAGTAAAAAAGTGGAAGAGTAGAAGGGTAAAATAGTACATGAATAGAAGAGTGAAAGAGTAGGAAGTAGCAGAGTAGAAGAGTAGAAGAGCAGAAGAGTAGAAGAGTAGAAGAGTAGAAGAGTAGGAGAGTAGGAGAGTAGGAGAGTAGAAGAGTAGAAGAGTAGAAGAGTAAAGAGTAAAAGAGTAAAAGAGTAAAAGAGTAAAAGAGTAAAAGAGTAAAAGAGTAAAAGAGTAAAAGAGTAAAAGAGTAAAAGAGTAAAAGAGTAAAAGAGTAAAAGAGTAAAAGAGTAAAAGAGTAAAAGAGTAAAGGAGTAAAGGAGTAAAAGAGTAAAAGAGTAAAAGAGTGAAAGAGTAAAAGAGTAGAAGATTAGAAGAGACTAGGGTACAACTATGCTAACTTACAAGCATTTTCTTCGAATTATATATACATGTTCCCAAGATACAAAATTTTTACCTAGAATCTCGATGCCTTAGCTATAAATTGTCAGATTCCACATCTGCAGACGGCAACAAACACAAAACCAAGATGTTGTTCACACTTCACGTACGACTATGGAAACCGAATCAACAGCTATTTCAGCAAAATACTAGAGATATGTGAGATATGAAAGATATATGTATGTTAGATAGTGCGAGAGTCAAAGACACAGCAACTGCTAACGGCTTATGTACAATGTTTTTTTGCAAATATTTTCCAAGAAGTCCGGAAATGAATCTATTTACCCGAAACTCTTTAGCGGAACAAACGCAATTGCCGAACACCTGAAAAATATTTTGCTGCAATTTTTTGTTTTTTTTTTTTTTTGCTTTGTTGTTAATTTTATCTGATCTCTGGGCGCAGCAAGCAGCAAAAAGAAAAGGAATAATGAATTAGCCGTAGCAAAGACAACAATTAACGCAGAAAAACATTTGGCTACCTTCAGCCGAAGTGACTCCAAATGAAAGCAGGTGAAAAAGACATGCGGGTAGCATGAGAGCAGGACAGCAATAGAGAGGGCAGGTTGATATAGTGAGCGAGAGAGTGAAGTGGAGGGCAATGGGCAAAAGAGAGATGAAACCAAAGATTCGCTACAAAAATCTGCTCAATCACTTTTCACTTAACCCAAACACAAGAACTTCAAGTTGATGTACGAGAGCACATGTGGAGGAGTCTGTGCCACGTTGCTGGACGATGAATGGAGTGAGGGGGAGAAGAGCATACAAAGGCTTGGCAAATGGGTCAGAGCCAAGGGGGAGGGACCTGGAGCGGGCATAAAAGGAATAGGCATGTGTAAAAGTGATGTGTGGGCTTTTGAACACCAAAAAATAAAAGAGAACAAACAACAACAACAAAAGCAGCGACGCCAGCAGCCGTAGAAGAGCCAAGCAGAAAGCAAAAAAAAAAAAAAAAAGCAAACTTTACTTCGATGATGATGATATGCAAAAAAGGCCGAGTCGGGAGCAAAGAGCACAGGCCGTAAGAAACGGGCAACAACACATGTGCACACACACGCTTGATATTTAATTCCTTCTCCAAAATGTAGAAGAAGAGGTGCAAAAAAAATATAAAAGCGTTGCTACGTCAGCAGCAGCAGCAGCAGCCAAGGCAACACTTGACCCAAAAAAAAAAAAAGAAGAAGAAGAAGAAGAGGAAGAAGCAGCAGCAGCAGTAGAAAATACAGCAAAAGTGCTTTGCCCAAAATATTTAGCAGCAGATAAAGTCAACATGGCATGGCCTAAACTTCCTGGCCTAGACGAATATCGCAAGTCCTGATTGATAGCGAGCAAGTCACGTAAACGCCAAATCAGCGATAGTCGATAAATTTTAACTAGTGTTACGGGAATGAAATGAAATGAATTTTTATAAGTTTTTTATAATTGTTAATATTTTGTGAAGAAAAAAAATAATTATAATAAATAAAAATATAAATATAATAATAATATAATAAATAATAAAAAATAAGTATAATAAAATAAAAATATAAATATTATATAAAAGTTGTTTTATCAACTTTGTTAAAATATAATATTAATAAATAAATATTTATATTACAAAAAATATTTATTTAAAAAAAAATATAAATATTTATTAAATTAATATTTTAAATATTGCATACTTAACAAATAACTTTTAAAATAATTTTTTAACAAACTAAATAAAATGAAAAAATATTAAGGAAAGAAGAAAAATGCAAAAAAGAAATTAAAATGAATTTCATTAACAAATTTGATATAATATAAATACAGGATCAGAATCTACATATTTAAACATTTTAGTATACAAACAATTCAACAATAATTCAAAATAAAAAAATAACATTACTTAAAAAATATAAATATTATAATTTATTGCATATTTACCGTACAAATTGCATCATTATAATTGTAAATAAAAATATATAACAAAATATATTATTACAATGCATATTTATCAAACAAATTGCATAAATATAAATGTAAGGAATAATATAATTTATCAAGCAAATTGCATATATATAAAAATTATAAATGAAAATTATACAAAATATATAATATTATGTGAATCTCATTGCTTTGGTAACACTGTGCCAGTTTCTGCGTTTATGCAAAAGACTTTTGCATCGACTTAAATGTTCATTAAGCCAGGCGATGTATGTGAAAGCTGCTATCGCATAACTGATACTATGTGACTTGGCAGCTTTGCAGCTGAAGAGCTCGCTGCAATTTGTTGTTGTTCCTGCTGCTGCTTTTGTTGTTGCTAAGCGCCTGCAGTTTTTTTTTTTCTTTTTTTTTTTGCCTAATGCGAATCGAGCAGGAGGACAAGAAGTTATTGGCAGCTTCAATGTGTCAGCAGCAGCAGGTGGCATGCCCACGTTCGTTGATGATGAAAGTGCGTCAAATGGTTTTTTGATTTGCTGTTTGCGTAACAAAAGCCAAGTTCTAGCACTCGCTCTCACTCCCCACATCTCTCTTCCACTCCCTCTTAATTTCTCTCTCTCTATCACACACACTTTTGCCTAATTGTGTATGCGTGTGCAGTGCCTCAAGCCTTGCGTAAATTTAACAAGTTGCCACTTCAAGCAAACCCTGGCCCAAGACAAAGCCAGCAACAACAACAAAAACTACGCCAAAACTGGCAAAAGGCAAGACTTACTCTTGCACTCACCTCCCCTCTCCACCACTCCCCCACTTTGCCAGGATTAATTTGATTTAGATGTTGAACAGTGTTGCCTGTATTGTGAACTTCACACTTGTCATACACTTAGAGCCCAAAGCGTTGCCAGTTGCCGGTTGCCATCGAGATTTACGACTTCAGCCCAGGTCTGTGCCAGCAAAAAAAAAAAAAAAACAGTTTTAAGTAAAACACTTAGTATATTATATAAGCTAAAATATGTTCATATATTAACATGCTTTACCATTGCACAGCTTAAAGTATTTATATTTTATAAAAAGTTGCAAAAGTTATTGCAATTGACTAAAGCAAGCAAGTTTGCTAGCTAAGCTAGGCTCATATGATGTAAAGAGAAATCAAATATATAAATATATAGCTAATCAAATGACTTTAGCTTGAGCTCTCATATTAGAAACTAAATTGAAAATTCTTTAATATAATTCAAGACTGAACTTTATATATCATATTTCTAGCATATACATACATATATAAAAAAAATGCTTTTGCAGCGCATTTGCTTGTCGTCATGGTGGAAGTTTACCTTTTTCCCTTTGTCAGCTGGATTTGCTGTATAGCTGTTGCTGGTTCATTTTTCTTACTTTTTCGGGTGGAGTTCTGTGGGGTGGGCGACAAACAAAGTTGCCACGTTGCCGTTGACAGCTCAAAAAACACTTAAAACGCTGATTTACGTCACGTCTTAGACAGGCAGCGCCCAATGCTCGGTGCCACGCCCCGCCCCGCCCGCCCATTGCCAGTCGACCCAATGCCCATTGGCATTGGCATTGCCATCAACAACCCGTTGATCATTACGACGCACAAATTTGGCGCATTGGCAAATTGACTTTGCCGACTGCAGGCGGCGGCCTGAATGCCAGCATGACGTGGCAACAAAATTGTGAAGGTGCCAAAATGTTGCAGGGGGAGGGGCAGTGAGGGGGGGTGTAAGGGGGGGTGGAAGGGGGGGTGGAAGGGGGTTGCCAAAACAGCCATCCACCAATTAGCGGCGCTGCTAAGAATCCTGCTCAAGCCTTTTCGCATAGACTTTGGCCATTCGCTTTCCACATTTTCACTTTTTTTTCTTTCCCTCTTTTTTTTTGGCTCTCTTCAGTTTTATTTCTTTTCGATTTTCGCTTCTCACTTTGACAGCTGCAAATTAATTAGATTTCATTATTTTGTGCTGCTGATTGCGCCTAATTAACTGTACTTGAAATTTCAATCATTCATCAAGGCCGAACATGTACGTGGGGGGGAAATGGAGCAGGAGTGGAGAGAGGCGTGGCGTGGCATGGCATGGCATGGCTGACCCTTCTGTCACATTCAATTAGACAATGTGCTGCAATTATGTTAGCAGCCGGCATCAATCAATTAAATTCTTATCAATGCATATCCTTTATCAATTGACCGGAAAGGTCAATCGAGGCGTGAGTTGGCTGTCCGTGCAGGTCAACGGAGGTCAGCTTGGGTCAGCTCAGGTCAGCAACAGCTGTGAACTCGGCTAATTTTGTCACAGATTTCATTAAAAGTGCGAATTCTGATTCGATTTGAATTGATTTGAGTCGAATTATGCTTGTTCGCTTGACCAGATGCCAGACACAGAGGCATGGGAAAAGCAACTGAAAATGGATAAAATTTTAATGAAATGATTTGTATAAATATAGTCAAAGTTAGACGTGTTAATTACAATACGAATTCAAGGAGCAAGGAGCTGAAAGGTTTACATTTTTAATGAGATTTTCCATATGAAGACTCATCAATAAAAGTTTTTCATTATATGCAAAAAAAATTATATAATAAATAAGAATATAATAGAATATATAATGGAATTATACTACTTCAGAATTCCAAATCAGCCAGCTGTGAAAGAGTCTATCTATCAATCTCTTCTCTACTCTATTTCTTGATTGAATTTAATCATAATCAATCGACTTTCTAATCCTAATCATACGACTCTGATGACAATTTTTTCCCTTTGAACACTCTACTTCTTCTGTCATTACCATTCTAGTTGAGCATCGGCAGCATTATAGTTATCGTTAAGTATCGATAACAGTATACTCAATTATCTTCAGGTTAGAAAAACATGGACTTTTTGACATCGATGTCAATCATCATCTATAATGAACTCTATTAATAGTAGTAGAGAATTCAAAACATTGCCATTAGAGTCGTGTGAATAATCAAGCTTAAATTATATTAAGAAATAGAGTAGAAAGTATAGTAGAGTAGAATACTTTCTACTCTATTTCTTAATATAATTTAAACTTGATTATTCACACGACTCGGATGGCAACGTTTTGAATTCTCTACTACTTCAACTAATACCATTCTAGCTAAAAATCAATAGCAGTTAAGTATCGATAAGTATCGATAACAAGTTAATTATCGATAACATTAGACTAGAGTATATATATAGTTAACCAGATGCGATAGTCTATCGATCGATATTACAAAGTACATTAATTTTGACAAAGATTCATTATCGAAAGTCCAACATGTTGCGATGTTCCACGCGTTGCAAGATCCATGTTAAAATATCGATATTAATCAATTCAACAGCGATAATAATCGAACAACGATGTTCAACGAGCATCTCTCATTTATATTAGACTCCAATCCATACTTTCGTAGCCATTCAATGATGTTTAAAGTGCGTTACGTACCTTAATCATCTACAGCCTGAAATCGGTTTTGGCGTCAAGTCGTACGATGCCCTCGGCTAAGGATGAGCGTGAGATGATTAAGCTGCGTTAGATTTTAAGCTGTGAACCCAAGTCAAGTGCTTGGCTTAAGCTAATAAGCTGCGGCATTTTGGCACAGTTGGAGTTTAAGATTTAAGAGGCGCTCCACTGTAACTAGTCATCTAAGGCATCAAGCTCCTCCATAGTCTCCTCAATAAAGTCTTCATATAGCAGCATTCTAAGTGTAATTCGCAAATATTTGAATACCGCTTTGATTAGCTAATTGCATGGATTTCACTTTGCCTGATTTCGAACTATTTTCGACATTTTCTTTTAAATTTCACAGGTTGAAAGTGTGAAGAATTTTTTTACAATTTTCTTCCAGAATTTTTGTCACATTCCTCGATACTTGCATGCCGGACATTTTGAAGCCATTTCTGTCCACTAGGAAATTCAATTTGTGCAAAATTGCATTCAAGCTTATTGCGCAATTATGCCGAAACCTGACAATACACGTACATACATACATACATATTCGAAAATAGGAGTTTAACTCTTTTGGCTGAAGTTTTGGGAAAAGAACGTAAAATTTTATGAAGACTTTAATGCAGCCAGAATGCGACTTTTATGAGGTTTGCTTAAGTTAAGTTATATATTTATGTATATAAACAGTTTCTTTTAATAAAATTTATAAAATTAAAATTAAAATTAAATTTTAAGAAAATTTCACTTAATTTTTGATGCCTAATTTATATTAAATTTATATTTTCTTTCTATTATTATATTAATATATTTTTAACAGAGTGCGTAATTTTTTGTTTCTTTTTAATTGTCTTATTGGTTTTTGTTTTTAATTTATTTTATTTAATTTTTCACTCGATGTGTACATATAATATTAAAAAAAAAATAATCTCAAAATATTTTAGCTTCATTTGCAATTTTCATATAAAATATTGATTGATTACATTTAGCTTTAAAATATTCTTTATCTAGATCAAATTATACTTAACTCGCTCTATATTCAAATTGAAAGCATAATGTTATATAAATATTTAGATACTAATATGTCTCATAGTAAAAATTTAAAAACATTCATAAGTCTTCATTTTTTTTTTATTGAAATTTGCAAAGTATTTGCTAGTCGAGCAATCTCGAAGCCAACCAAATTTAGCCTTAAATTCAGCTTGAGCACAATCCATTAAAGTCACTGAAAGAAAAAAAATTGCATTTAAAGTATTTTAATATATCAAATCAGTTAGATGCGACCATTAAGGCCAAAATATGAGTGAACGAGCCTTGGAGGCAATCAGCTCTGCACACTCAAATACATACACACATGCATACATGCATGTATATAGTTATTTATTTATATATATATTTGCTTTATATGAGCGTACGTATCTTGATTTTAGTAATTAACTTTAAAAGTCATTTATCAATCAATCGGCAAGAATGTGTCAAACTAGAGTCACAGCCAAACAAGAAGGAAAAAAAAAAATGAAACTAACAAACCAAATGGCAAAAATTCAATGGACGGCAAAGGGGAGAGGGAAAAAGCACACGAAAACAACAATAATAACAACAACAATAACAACAACAACAAGAGAGGCACAACAATCCAACACTCCAGTTCGCTCCACTCGAATCGATTCAAGTCGAGTCGAGTCGAGTCGAGTCGAATCGAGTTGAATCGAGACGACAAGTGTGCTAAAAAGCATTCAGGAGAAGGTCGCACACGCTGCGGAGGCCGCAAAGCTGAAAATTGGCTTCCAATTGGCCTGCGAAGCGGACAAGCGACGACTAAGTAAATCAAACGTCAACTGACCAAAAAAAAAAAAAAAAGTGAACTGAACAAACAAACAAATACTAACTTACCAATAACGACGGATTACCCTGCTGTAACACTTGGCCTACTACAGAAATAGAAATTGAGTAATTAGAATTTGATATAGTTAGAGAAATGTGTGTGTGAGTGTTTTATATAGAGTGTAGATCTGTATGTAATATGAATATACTAGTGGTAAAAGGCTTGAAGCTAGATAAATAAAGAACGAGCTAGAGCTAGGCAAGTGTGACAGCATAAAGCAAGCGAAGAAGGTCTTGCTGTGAGCTCAAACAATAAAGAGTTTTGATTCTTTAAATTATGAAACAAATTAAAAAATATCTCTAATCTTTCATCAGAATACATAACGTTTATCTTTTCTCTTTGCTGAGAGGCACTTGCCAAAAGGCGTGGCATAGTTTAGCGGAAATAAGAGCTGAAGCTTTAGGCTTAGCTTAGCTTTAGGGCAGCTACGAAGTAAAATCAATAAGCGATATTTCTTCGAATAGATGCATTAAGACTTTCAGTTCGCGAACATAAACAAGTAAGTGTGCTCTGGTCGGGAATAATCGACTAGAAGATACACTGAAGCACAAGCTAAGCTGATCTATTCAATGATGAAACTAAATTTGAATGATTTATCGAACGAAAAATTAATGAACAATAATGATGTAGGGTATAAAGCTTACGAAATCGCTGCGATAAGGCAGACAGATGTACGGACGGATAGACAGGTGAATAGCCGGACAGAGAGATGGATAGCCGGATAACTGATTATACGGAAAGACGAAAATATGGACGGAATGACGGACAGACGACCAAGAGCGTACGGACGGGAGAACGGACGGATGGATGAATGAACGCACTGACGGACGGACAGACAAAGAGACGGACGGACGGGCGAATAGGCGGACAAAGAGACGGTTGGATGGACAGACACACGGATGAACTGATAGACGGATGTCTGCACGAAAAGACGGATAAAGTCTCCGAATATTTACTTTATACTTCACTTTATGGGATATATCTCCTCTCCTTTCAGCTCTTAAATATATCTTCACAAAACCAATATAGCCTAAATGTTAATTTCAAATGAGTATGCCAATGTGAGCCTGAATAAGTATCTAATATATGTCTACTATCAGTTTCGACAACAGCACATCAAAAGCTTTTAGCTACATATAGTCAACGACTACGAAGTCCTGACGGCATATGTGATGTAGATATGAACTCGCACTTAGCCTGCACATTTACAGGATCATAATAATATATGTAATAATATCTTATAAGTAGCAGAAAATGAATTCTTCTTACCAAGAAGCCAAACGCAGAAATGTTGCTCTTCAAATGAAAATAATAAATGAAATGAAATGAAATGAAATGATACAATATTTCAATATTATTTAATATAATATCAAGCCGAAGACCTCTGACGCCAGTCCTCTGTGTCAAAAGTTAGTTGTAAGTTTATTTTATCTCTTAAGGAATTTATCAACTCAGGTTCGATTTGATCTAGACATGTTTACTAACGTATATATATAATATATGAAGCAATAAGTATATATATTAATATATTTCTATATCTCACCTCACTCCTTGCTCAACTCTCATTCAACTATCGATTCGATCTGAACAAACCTGATCAAAAGAGCGCTATGCTATGCTTTACCCTACTCAAGTAACCGCTGAACATGAAAATCAAACACGTCACGGCAATTAAAAGCGACGCTGGATAAGCTCAAATGCGATACAGGGTAAACAGAGAAACCGAAACACACAAGAAGAAGAGAAAAAGAAGAGGAAGCAGACGTAAAAGCTAAATAAATAACCGAATAACGAAAACGCTTAAATGTTTTGCCTTGCCAATTGAGCATTCCAAGTAAATTTTTCTGTTTTTTTTTTTTTTCGTTCTCTATTTTTTTTTTTATGCCTGGCCTGATAAATGACAAAGGCGCCCATTTATTAACCTTAACTACAATTATGGCTGCTGACCACAGGCAGGCCGTACTGGCAGGAGTTGGCTTTGGTAACAGTTACAGCACAGACCGACTCCAACTTCAATTCTGATTCCGGCTCCGGCAATGGCTACGGCTGAGGCACTCTGCATGCCAAATGCGAGCATTAACTGCCATTAGTTGTGGCCTATGTGTGTGTGTGTGTGTGTGTGTGTGGCAGCTGATGATGCGGCATGCGGCATGCGGCTCAAACTTTTCCACTTTGCAACTATTTCAAAAGTAAAACGAAACTTGGCCAGCCTCCTGCAACTGCTGCTCCTCTTACTATTCCAGCCTCCTCCTGCTGCTGCTCCTCCTCCTCCTGCTGCTGCTGCTGCTGAGCACTGTCAACGCTTTTTTGGTGCCAGCAACTGACGTCGATTTCCAATGCGATTCATGTCTACTGACCCGCTGCTTCCCTACCCACCACCACCACCGCCTCCTACTCGACTGCCTGCTGCATGATTTATGATTTTGCCAAAAGTATTTCTGTGGCCAGCAGCAGCAGTACCAGCAGCAGCCTTGAGCCTCGAGCCTCGGCCCGTCCGACATACAAAGTTGTCTGCTCAAATCATTTTAATTGAAAAAAATTACACATGAACGGAGCCAAAAACTGAAAACGAATATAAAAACTCTAGCAAATGGCAGCAAATCAGCAAAAGCCAAACACCGAACCCGAAATGCGCTCGCTGAAGAGCTGAAAAGTTTGCTTGGCAATTATATTAGAGAAGAAAATTAGATTGAGCTAGGACATTTCTATATCATAGAAGGAAATAAGAAAGCACTCGGAAATAATTTCCAATCAATTTTAGTTTTGAGAATGACAAATTTTTGAGCTCAAATGAAATTGATAAGCAGATGGCCAGGTTTATCTAGATACATTTCTCATATAGAGCATATATCAGCTCTACACAAAAACTGCATAAACATCGCTTATAATTCAACTCAATGGAATCTCCGATCGATAGTTTCACTCATCAATAAGTATTCTATCGATCAAACAGCTCTAAAAAGACTTAGCACAAAATATCTTTTAATTTGAATCTTTTGAAAAGTAAAAAGCTGAAAAGAGATGAAAAGAGAAGAAGACTACCTAATGAAGTATTCATAAAGCTGAAGCGAGAAGAAAGTTTAGAATAGATCCATTATATATTACAATATTTAATGTCTATCGATATTACAGAGATTGTCATTTATGGTTTCAATATCTATTATTATTAACATATATATAATAATCATAATATATCTCAATCACAAAAAAAAAGTAAACTTACATTCCATTCGAAGCTAAGCACAAAATGCATATAACTTTCATATCGAAAGAGCAAAGAAATATATAGTATATATATATATATATCCAATGTGCTCACGTGTAGATCTCTTTATGACTGCTGGCTCTCTCTCCCTCTCGCTCTTTCTCACTTTCCCTCCCACTCTTTTCCTCACTCTATCCGTTATAGTGCTGTCAAGCTTATATGCCCTACAGCTGGACTTGGGCTTGGCCCAGTCAGCTCGTGTGCGTGGAGGCTATAGTAAGTACCTCGGCGGCGTGTCTGCTGGCATTGGGCTGTGCCTAGGCCTGGCACGTTCGCTAGCTACCGGAAATGTCCATTCACTTGCATATTAACAAAGTTCCGCTCAGGCAGCGAACTGGACTGCTTGCATATACTTGGCAGTACTTAATAAACTCCCGGGACACAACGAGTGAAAATGACGAGCAGACGGACTGACTGAGAGCCATATGTGTGTGTGTGTAGCTGGGGAATGGCCCAACTAAGTTGCTCGTACATCAGAAATGAAGACGAGAGAGAGAGAGTGACGGGACGGGCAATGCAAGTCACAGTGGCCTTTAGAGTGGCCTTTGCATAGCATACAACTGTGCGACCGCCTGTGGCGTTGCCCTAACCTCGACTCTGGCTGGCTGTGGTTGTGGTTCGACTTAACTGAAACAGGAAAGTATTTCGAAGGCACCGGAAACCGGAAGCAAGCAATAATTCAAATGAATTTCAAATCAAATCATTACAAAACATTTACAAAGTATGCGCAGCAAGCTGCACAAAACCGCACGAATCCCCCAGCAACAGACGGAGCTGGAGACGTGAACGTAGACTAGAGACGTTGCGGCAGCCGGTGCCAGGCAGCCGGGCCGCAGTCTTCACTTGCATGCCAAGGCAATAGCCTTGAGACAGGACCTTGAGACCACAATCGACCCCCAACACAGCAGCAAAGCTTCACCTATCGGGGCCACTTCTAGGCAACTGCAGCAGGTGGCCAAGTGATTAATTTCTATTATTATGACACTGATTAGGGCCACTTACAAACTCATTACAGTCATGAACACACACACACACACAGAGAGAAAGGGAGAGAGAGAGAGAGTGTGTGTGCGGAAGAGTGGGAGAACGGCTCCTCGCACATTTATCAAGCCATTGGCCGCCACATGGAGCGGCCGTTTGTCTTGCACTTGACCAGGTCCAAAACCAAAAGCAACTAAATCAACAGGCAAATGCACAGGGCACAGAGCCCGGCGCCACATGCCACGTGCCACGTGCCAAACACGAGTTGTCAAGGCCATTAAAGTGCAACTTCAAATATCGAGCACGCCATTCGCAAATCGTCTTAGATACGTATTATGTTAAATGTGCGATTAGAAAAAATGGATGAAGAAAAATATCATTGATTGAAAAGCTAAGAAATATGAGAAAATACCTAGAGATGATGAATCTTCACATTTATATATAGAGAGAAAAAGAGAGACACAGAGAGAGAGAGAGAGAGAGAGAGAGAGAGAGAGAGAGAGAAAGCGAGAGAGAGATACTGCTTCAAGGGCCGTCGTTATATCCGGAAGACGTTATAACCATATAAGTTTGCTCACAAAAGTTTGTGTGGGAAGCGAAATTTTCGTCGCAATAACCATACGAACGTTATAAGCAAAGTCGTTATAAGCGGATTCTACATTATAAACGAATTCATCACACGATGACTGAAAGCATTGATCTCTTATGCCATTTTAAAGTAAATTGGCAATTCTTGTGAGCGAATTTGTTGAATTTATAACTAAAATTAATGAATTCTTAAGATTTCTTTATATAACATACCAAATTATACCAAATCTATGTAAGATATACAAGAAAGCCTTTAGCTAATCATATATCTTTTAGCTCTTAGCTTCTGCCTAGCTCAGAGTACTCACAGGTATCGACAGAGGGACAGACAATCCATCATGCAAATCTAGTTCAACTAGTTATTCAAATCATATGCTTGCCTTTACGCCTTCTTCACATCTTCATCCATTCACAGCCCTCAATCAATCCAGAGTCATCCAAATCTTCAACAGCTTTCTAATAAAAAAAATCTCATTCTTCATAGGCAGCTTTCATTAGCGAAATTCATTGAATGTATAAATAATTTAATAAATAATTAATTTAATTTAACTTGCAAAAAAAAAAAAAAGTTTTTCTAAAAAAAATCGTGTAGCTTAGTGTAAGTTGCGGTGTCAGAGCTCAGTCAAGCCTAACTGAACACCTCTCAGCCGCGATTCGGACGCACGATGACAACTTTAGGCCGCTTGCCATTTTTGCCCTTGTTGCCCCTGCGACGACGTCTGCCGTTGCCCTTCTTGTTGACGCGACGACGACGCTGCTGGACACGACGACGATTGCCGCCAACACGTGTGCGCTGCGCCAAAGCCTGGCCAATGACCTGGGGCAGCAAATTGTTGACGGCCGACGGGCCAGTGCCGGCGCCGGCGCCGGCGCCGGTAGCGGGCGAGGCATTGCCATTGCCCAGGCTCACATAGATGGCGTTATTGGCAGCGGCACCGTTAGCTGATGCGCCAGTGCCGAAGCCGGTGCCCGTACCCACACCTGTACCCAGACCTGTACCCAGACCTGTACCAGTACCCAGGCCCGTACCCAGGCCGGTGCCAAGTCCCAGGCCGGTACCGGTACCGATGCCAGTCCCGGCGCCCGTATTGATGGGACGCAGCTGTTCGAGCATATCCTGCTTGTTGGTGATGTACTCGTTGAGGGCAGCATTGAGGCCACCATTGCCATTCCCATTGGTATTCAGGCCAGAGGCCAGAAAGCGCAGCTGCCCATTCTGATTGCCATCCTTGACATAGAGTCCGGCCAGTCGCGGCTGTTCCGTATCGCCAGCAATTGCTGCGCCCTTCGACAGCGCCAGCGCCTGCCCGACCAATGCCGCCAGCAGAGCCCAAATGTGAACGCCTCGTGTCATGATGCCGCCGTTAACGTTAACGTTGACTGTTGACCAGGCCCGGCAGCACGTTGGCTTTTATAGCGATCGAATTCGCTCGAAGCCGCTCATGCGCATGATATGCAAAATGCCATATCGATTGGGTATATTCAACACAAGTTGACGCTTTCTTCTTCGCATCGATTCTACTATGCTGGGCACAATTGCGAATATGCTCATATCATTGTCGTACATTTTCGCTGTCCATTAGAAAGCCGCAGCGCCGCTGCTGAAGCAGAAGCAGAAGCCCTGCAGCCAAATTTCATCGCTGGGCCGTTGCTTTCTAAGCGTGTCAAGTGCTCATTGTTTAAACAGCCCCCAGAGCTAACTCGCCGCGGATCGGTTCGATTCAGTTCAAGTGCTATTCACAAAATGAAAATGAAAATTGAATAAGAGTCTTACGGCCTCCAGGGCGCAGCCACAGAATGAGGTAACAAACACGCTACCAAACTTCTTTGCTAGCCAACGCAACTCTCATCAATTATGGCCAATGAATAGAGTGTGTGTAGAAAGAACCAATGCAATGCCGACTAATGAGTGTGTGGACGAACGGAATGTTAAGTCATGTGAGTATAGAACCATTGACTGCATCTGATAGATCTATCTGTATAGTAGAGACGAGCCAAGGCTTATAAAGCTACTCAACTGCTGTTGAATCATGAAGCTATAAGAGGTACATAGAGGAATGAATATATGTGTGTCTACATTCAATTTGCTGCATATAGCTCTAGTGGAGCTATAAATAGAACTTACTTTCACTTAAACATATAAGGAGACTATTTGCCATGCCTCTAATAGGCTTTATATATCTGTAACTAGTATATATACACATATATTATATATTATTATTATTATCCGTCAGATTCTCGTATTTCTAGCATAGAAGGTCTTCCACCTCTCATCTTTAATACACCTTATAAATAAAAGTCTTTAATGCTTTAATCGGGAGACGCACAGAAGTGAGAGACCACTTTGAAGTGCATCCTTCAGTTATTATTTCGCACTCATCGAGAGTAAACCAATTCGTGCCTTGACGATTACCATTTTGCATTTGTTTCCTTCGCAAAGGTCAGAAGCGAATTTACATTTGGCAAAAGTTATAGAGAAGCTTCAAAAAGACTTGGTAGCTTCACTGGTAGCTTCACTGGTAGCTTCACTGGTAGCTTCACATCAGTGCTTCATCGGTAGCCTCTCTGAGAGCTTCACTGGTAGCTTCACTGGTAGCTTCACTGGTAGCTTCACTGGTAGCTTCACTGGTAGCTTCACATCAGTGCTTCATCGGTAGCCTCTCTGAGAGCTTCACTGGTAGCTTCAATGGTAGCTTCACATCAGTGCTTCATCGGTAGCCTCTCTGAGAGCTTCACTGGTAGCTTCACTGGTAGCTTCACATCAGTGCTTCATCGGTAGCCTCTCTGAGAGCTTCACTGGTAGCTTCACTGGTAGCTTCACATCAGTGCTTCATCGGTAGCCTCTCTGAGAGCTTCACTGGTAGCTTCACTGGTAGCTTCACATCAGTGCTTCATCGGTAGCCTCTCTGAGAGCTTCACTGGTAGCTTCACTGGTAGCTTCACTGGTAGCTTCACATCAGTGCTTCATCAGTTGCCTCTCTGATAGCTTCACTGATAGCTTCACTGGTAGCTTCACTGGTAACTCCATCGACCCCATACACCCACATTCCCCCATACACTATGAGCACACTTCAAATGCCTTAGCGTGTTCGCAAAGGGTTCAGATGTCAGGTAATGTCCCTAGCTGAAATTACTTTTTGAAACGGTCGCTGGCATATGTGTGTGAGCTGCATTTGTGGCCCGAGGGAAGTTTTTGGTTTAATATTCGCCAAGTAGCGCGTAACGCGCATCTAATTGAATTGGCTGCAATTTTCGACAGCCTGTGGACCACTGTGCGGCAGCCTGGGCGGCATGGCCCAAGTTTTTGGCGAAAACGACATTTTGCTGACGGCCTGGCGGGGCTGTTGAAATAAATTTCACTTGCGCCAACGCATTGCACGACCAACACACACACGCACAGCCCTCACTATACACATGCGGTGCGTCGTTTACTTGGCAATGCAATTACGGCCGCTAACCGCGCGTGAAAATAGCAGCACAGCAGTTACAACAACAGCAACAACAATTGTTGGTGAGCGGCTTAAAGCGAAGCAATGACAATTAACGAGGCAAGCGAAGACGTTGCACGTCGCAGCGGCATATCAATGACAGCGGCAGCAGCAACGTTAAGGAAATGCGGAAGGACGTCCAGCTGGCAGCAAAGTAGCAGCAGCAACAACAACAACATGCCAACAGCCGCAGCAACAACAGCAATAGCTGCTGCTGATAGCAGCAGTGGTAAAAGTAACACCAAAAACAACAGCAGCAACAGCAACAACAACTGCAATAGCTGCCACTGATAGGAGCAACAGCAGCAGCAGTGGTAAAAGTAACAGCAACAGCAACAAAAACAGCAGCAGCAGCAACAGCGGCAGCCGCAACAGCAACAGCAGGAGCAGCAGCAATATCTCCTAGCAATGGCAGAAGCAACTCGAGCAACAACAACCACAACAACAGCAACATCAGCGGCAGCAGCAACAACCGCCACAACAACAACAATAGCAATTGCTGCTAGCAATCGCTGAGGCAGCAGCAGCAACATCAACAACAATGACAACAGCAACAGCAACTGCTGCAAAGCAAAAACAGCCTTACGCATATTCACAGGCCCCATTTGCCACGTATGTGTGTGTGAGTTGGGGGACAGCTCCTTTACCCCTTTTCCGGTGTGCACTCTTCTCGAAATGCAATGCAAAACGTTAAGCGAAAACCGCACGCACTTCATTTCCACGTGCAATGGCAATAGAATGACAGTCAAAGTTTTTGCCACAGCTACCTCAGCAGCTAACATGTGCAGTACAGTGCACCCCTTTGACTCTGCCCCTGACCCGTGAACCTCCTGCTCCTCCGCCTCCTGTAGCGACGACAAAACAAAAAGCAGTTTGCCCAAAATGGGGAAAATTGCAAGGAATTTTAAGTGAAATTCCATGACATTTTAATGGGGTTACGATTGGGCACACACACACACACACACACACACATTGACACACACTCAACTGCAGACACCAAATGTTTGTGCCACATGACAGCGTCTGATCCTCTTCAGCTAGCCTAGGTAGCAGCCACAACTGCAATTTCTAGCGCCCATAAAAAGTGAAAATAATGAAAACTCCAATTGAAATCAAATCAATCGAACCAGCTGTAAGTTATGTTCTCTAATGGCAAAGAAATTGTGGGATGGGGAGCTTGAAAAAATGTTAAAATAAGAAATATTTAATTGATGTGAAAGGCTTACGAACTAATTGTTTGTGGTATAAGCCATATTCAGGCGAGTTCTCATATCACATTCCATAGTCTATACACTGTAGACTATAGCAAAGTATATATATAGTATACTTACATAGATGTCGAATGATGATGTTGTCCGATGTCTAGGGAAGACCTTTGCATCCTCTATAATTATTAATAAAAAATTTTTAAAATTATATATACTTGAAGCTTTGGCAAATGACAAATGTCAAAATCTCTGCCTTATGCAAATCATCTCAAGCATCAACATAGACAGAGGAAATCTTGTCTATCCATGCTAAAAATTTATACGATGCTGAACGAGCTTGAATAAGTATGTAATGGATATTGTTTGATTGATTAAATAGGGTTGACCGATGCTGAACTTATATATATATAATAAATATTTAACTAATGTCCAATAAACTAATTGCAGTAGACCAGATGATTTTCTGTGTTATAAAGTCCAGCAAAGTCCTTAGGTCACTTCATATCTGTCCCAAGGAATAACTAAGAATCAAGCATAGATTAAATAAAATCTGTGAAATTTTTATAAATATTTTATTTATTTATTTCAAAGTTAGAGATAATATAAAATTAAAGGCAACTTAGGATTAAGCACTGGCTATTGTTATTTCAAAATTTTCCTTCGATAATAAAGAAGCTAGGAGAACCTTTAAAATATTAAATATTCAATTGATTTGAAAGCGTTGTCGAATATTCAGGGAAACCCTTTTAGTCACTACTCCATCCACTCTCCACCCCAGAAAATATGAAAAAATCAAGCCTATATTTATTTAAAGTTTTGCCACAAAGTCTCTGCCATATCAGAAATTTCCCAAATCTGGTCACATTTGAAACACGCACTGTCAACACAAGGGCAACGGAGGTGTTTACAGTTTTGGGTATTGTTGGCATGTCTAAAAATAGTCACGGAAATGTAACGAATCTATGCTTAGAGATCAATAATCGCTCCCAGCAGTGCTGACACGCCCCCACCCTCAGGTGAGCCCCTCAGCATTGAGCCAAAGCCATCAAGAAGAAGGTGGCCTCATGTCTTTGAAATGACAAACAGACGCAGCAAATAAATAACACGAATGAGGTCGTCGAGGCAGGGGAACTGGGCCGGGGCCGGGGCTGGGGCTGGGGCTGGGGCTGGGGAGGATCTTAGCTTACCACTTAAGTCGCCAGCCCAGCGAGGCGGGACAAATTAACACACGGCCAGGGGGAGGAAGCAGGAAGCAGGCCGACCCCCCCTCAAAAAGGCAAGAAAAGACATCTCATTTGAGATCACAGCTATTTTCGGATCAGACACAGACACATTTCTTATTTCTTTCTTTCTTTTTTGTGTGGAGCAAAGGGGGAGGGGGGGGGCGTCCGCGGCGGCAACCCCCGCCAGCAGCGAGGAGCGATCAGTGAGCAGCTTGCCATGTCGCACCTTTATTAATTGCAGTCGAGGATGAGCCAGACGCGCCCAGACGAGCGTTTGACATGTTTAATGCGAAAAGCGACAAAGTTGTAGATGTAAGTAGAGCGAGTATCTGACGGGCATGGCGGGACTAGAGGGACTAGCGGCTCTGGCATTTTTGGGGAGGGCCGCGCATGAACGATCTATTTTTGGGCTAGAGCGCTACTGTGCGTCGTTGACATAGGCTGAGGCTGGAAATTTCGTTAGTCAACTGCATCTATTTTGGGTGCCCTAGCAACAGATCTGAATGCCAGCAAAAATCAAGCGGCGGCAGACAGCTGATGCCACACAGGCCACAAGTCCACAAGTCCAAAGTCCCCAGGCAGCGTCTGAACGCGAATGCGAATGCAAATCCCCACATATATATATATATATATATAAATAAATATGTGTATATATATATACATATATGTATGTCTGCGTTTGTCTTTTATACATACATACATGGCATGTCCATGTCTGCGCCTTTGTCTGGGATATTGTACCCTGCCGGCAGCCGGGTCAAAATGAAACGTTCCACTGCCACGGCGCGTCGTGGCTGCATTAGCAACATCTTGACAGCAACAGCGAAGCTAAAGCTGCAGCTATTTGCTGTACGCCCTTCTCTAGAGAACTGCTTATAAACGGATGTGGAAACTATGCCAATACATGCAAAAGACACATGCCAAACGACCAAATATATATCGATAGCAGTAACGCAACCTAAGACGGCCAAATCTGAACTGAAAAGCTGCCTTAACATTTTCTAAAATATTCAAATTATGATTATTATGATTATTTTTATTATTATTATTATTATTATTATCTATCTATCTATCTATCTATGTAAATAAATCAGATTATAACTATCTATCTATACGCATTGCTGTCAGATCGGCAGATCGATCTATTGACACTATTCAAAGACAATTTCGAAAACATTTCATAGAAATCTCTAATAAATTTTGTTATTTAAGATAAATGTACATACTCGAGATAACATTGTTTTTTTCCTAAAATTTCCCTACATTCCTTCCAGCATTTTAGTTATCTGCCACGATTATCAATCATTATGATTTCAATTGACACCTGATTATGCAGTTGAGCTGAGAGCTGGGGAGGATGTCATCAAGTTGGAGTTGTGGCATCTGTCTGCTGCAGCGGCCACTTGTGGCCATAGCTGCAATTGTAATGACTTATGCTTTATTTGGTTGGACTCGCCCACCTTGAAGAGCCGCAGCGGCCATAATTTAGCGCTCGCTGCTGGGCGAGACCCAAACATCCAAAACATGAAAATCAAATTTCCATCCAGCCTAAAAACACACCAACAAAAAACTCTTCAACTTGAAGCACAACACTTTTTGGCAATTAGTGCGCCGCATTCTTGCATCCTTCGTCCAGTGAGTAGGGACTAAAGACCAGAGACCAGAGACCAGAGACCAGCGTCTCGTGTTCTGTAACATTTGCCGCTGATGGATGCGGATGCACTTGAGGGCGTGGACGACTCAGGGCCGTGGGTCCAGCGTCCACTTAAGCGCATTTTAATTTAATGGGCGCCAAAAAATGAAGGCCACTCGCATGTGGTCATCAAATGCGAGTTTTATGTAAATGTCCTGCACTCAAGTGCCGGCCCATGCACTTATCCTTTAAGATACTCGTCAAGTGCCTCTGCGTTTTGGCTGAGCACAAAAACCAAATGATTGAAGGACGCTCTCGCACTTGACTTTTCTTTATTCGTTGTTGTTTTTTTTTTTTTGTTTATTCCATGGTTTCGTTCTTACTTAACTTCATACTCGTTTTTTTTTTGTAATGGCTCATATTACAGAGGCGGCCAGGAAACGCACAAAAGGATAATGAGAGGCGCAGGCTGTCGTTCGTTACTTACATGTCAAGCAGAACAGCGAGCGAAAAAGAGATCTCCCCAAGATTTGTTTTGTTTCATAGCTAAAATCGGGGCATCGATTTCATCTTTGAATACCCTGCAGTCAAATGGAATGTATGAGTGGGTTGTATGTGCATTAATAAGCCAGTGAGAGTAGTTGATCTGTATACAAATTTGGGAGTATGTCATTCTTTCTCTATTCTCTTCTCGATAATTACCCTAAAGTCGGTAAATATCGTTCACTAATACAATCTGTGTGATAAAATCAATGATGTATCTAAGGTTTTAATAGCTTTAAATGCTTTAAAGAAAAAAAAAAATTAGCTGACAACTTAGGAGAAATTTAGTTCGATTAATGAAAAAACATTTGTAAAAATTTATTAAAAATTATGAAATATTATAAAAAATAATTATATTATATAAAAACTTGATAACATGCCGATATTTTATTTAAAATAAAATATAAAAATTCCATACCGATAAATATTAATAAGCAGACAGCAGCAGCAGTTAGGCTGATTAAAATTAGCTTGAAGAACCTGAGAGGCAGGAGGAGTCAATTTTTTTTATTGATATATATTTTTTCGATAAATAAACGACAAATATTGAATTGCAGCATATTCGTATTCCTTTTCCAACCAGCTGTAAGGAAGTTAAAGTTAGGAAAACAAATGATGGTAATATAAATATAAATATGATCGATATAGATTATTTGATAAAATAATCTATAAATATGATCGATAGCTAACATATCGATAAATTATATAATGTATAAAAATGCCGATAAACAGACCGAAGAATACTAATATACTACTCCAAGTATAGAAATGATTTATTGATAATCAATTCTTCTGCCCAATTAATTGACAAGAACAAACAGGATATCTAGCTAGTCGAGCACACTTGACGTGACTTCATACCGATGAAATTTTCTATATATTTTTGTTCCATCTTCAGTTTTTTGTTGCCGTAATTTGAGTCGCAACTTTGTGCACGTTGTGCTCTTGTTAGCATCGCTTGGCCTCATTTCGACTTTTTTGCCCTCGAGCCTCGGATTTCCTTTGAATTGGCGCCGGTCGCTCGCTCGCCCAGTCAGCGATTATTGTTTATTTGTTTGTTTTGTCAACATTTGGTCGTCATAAGCGAGAGTCAGCTCTGCTGCGTGTTTTCGTCAATTTTATTTCATTTGGTCTTTTCTTTTCCTTTCCTTTTTTTTTTATTTTTTTGAAGCTGTCTACAGTTACACAGCGATTTTCCAATGAAAGTTTCCGTTTCAGTTTTTATATGGAAAGTGTTCGAAAAGGCGCTCGCCCGATAGGAAATGCAACTCAATCAAACACGCTTAAGATGCCCAAGTTGGCAACTTGTGTGGCTTTTCTCACACGCATTTTTCACGCTAAACCTGGCTCGCCGTCGCAAGTCCGAGCTGGAAAACCGAAGACTCCAACGGATCGGAGGCACGTTGTGTGTGGTTCGCTTTATTGGCTTAGCGCACCCGCTGGGCGGCCCTTCATTTGTCATGGGCCGCATCCGTTGCGCTCTAGCTGCCGCTGCCTCTGTTGTTGTTGTTGTTGCGTAATGAATTTGTTTTACCCAAATTGAGGCAAAAACTACCGTGTCTCAGTTTTCATTTCATTTCATTTCGTTTCGTATCGTTTCATTTTTTTTTAGTTGATTTTTTTTTTTTTTTTTTGCTTTTGATGGCGACGCTGCATGTGGCAGAGGTCGTCATTGAATTTTTCCTCTGATTTTCATTAATGTGTGCCGTGGCAACTGAAGAGGGCGCGTAATTGATTTGTGTCCCAGGCCTTCCACATAAAACAAATTGCCTTTACCGCATATACTCAAATAACTAAAGAATTGTGCTGAGCTGTGCTGGAGATGAGTGGAGGCATGTGTAGACTACGACTTGGCTTAGTCGAATATAGAGTAAGGCACTAAAAATAATTATACGGAAATGTAGAGTTGTAGAGAGTAGTGGAGAGTAGGTGAGAGTAATGCAAAGTAATACACGGTAAAGTTGTGTAGAATAAAACACTGTAGAGAGTAAAGTAGTGGAGAGTAGAATATAAGAGATTAGAGTAGTTGAGCGTAGAGTTGTGTAGAGTAGTGTAGAGTGGCGTTAAGTTTTATAGGGTAGTATAGAGTTGAATAGTGGAGAGTAGAATAGTGGAGACCAGAAAGTAGCGTAATGGAGAGTGTTGTAGAGTAGTGAAGAGTAGCATAGTGGAAAGTATTTTAAAGTAGAAGAGAGTAGCGTAGTGGAGAATATTGTAGAGTAGTAGATAGTAGCGCAGTGTAGAGTATTGGAGAGTAGTAGACCGTTACGAAGTGGAGAGTATTGAAGAGTAGAAGAGAGTAGCGTAGTGGGGAATATTGTTGAGTAGTAGATAGAAGCGTAGTGTAGAGTATTGGAGAGTAGTAGAGAGTAGCGTGGTGGAGAGTATTGAAGGGTAGTAGAGAGTAACGAAATGCGAGTATTGTAGAGTAGTCAAGAGTAGCGCAGTGGAGAGTATTGTGGAGTAGTAGAGACTAGCGTAGTGGAGAGTATTGTAGAGTGTATGGTGTGGAGTATTGTAGAGAAGTAGAGAGTATCGAAATAGAGAATATTGTAAAGTTGTAGAGAGTAGTAGTATTGGAGAATATTGTAGAGTAGTAGAGAGTAGTAGTAGTGGAGAGTATTGTCGAGTAGTTAAGAGGAGCGTGGTCGAGAGTATTGTGGACTGGTAGAGATTAGCGTAAAGGAGAGTATTGTAGAGTAGTAAAGAATAGCCTAGTGGAGAGTATTGTAGAGTAGTCACAGTAGTACGCCGATGTCTAAGAACTCTGAGCTGCTTTGAAACACTCAAAAAGCTGGCAATTCGAAGAAGGGCAAATAACAAAGAAAATAATAAATGCAAATAATTTTAGGTGACTTGTATTTTTGAGAAATCTCTCAGTTTCGACTCAAATAAGTTTTATACACACAATTAATTAACTTATGTGGACTAACATTGAAGTGTTTGATATAGAAACAAAAGCGAGCTAACAAGCTAACAACGAGCTGGTTTAGTTTAGATTCGAAACTTGTCAACTCCTGCGTAAGGTTGTCAAAATTATCAACTAGGCGTGGCAGCTAATAAAGCTAAGACAATGCCCAACCAATTGGCCCTCTCAGTCGGCGTCGCTTTTGACACATTAAAAACCGCCAAATTGATCAATTTGAGCAGCCAGCGGACGACAACGTCGTCGTCGCCTATAACAATCGTTGAAAGCGGCCCAGCGAAAACGCCCTCAAAAATAACAAAAACAAGAAAAAGCCAAAAGCAATAAAAATGAAACTAGTGGAAGTGAGCCAGATAACGAGTCGATCGACTTGAAGATACCCTGTTAATGTTGATGTCAAATTGCATTAACAGGAGCTGCTCCTTCCTCACGTCGACATGCTATGCTATTAACAGTGTTATGTTCTGTTAATAGCATAACTCCCACTCCAGTTCTCCTACTGGTTCGCAATCGGCGATTGGGAGATTCTTCCTACATTCTTGTCTTACGACTCTACACTTACACCAAATACAGTCGAGGAAATACAACCACGAAATTTCTGAAAGATTTCAATACTCTATTATATCAAACCACAAATCTTTATCTAACTCTGATCACAACTCAGCCGACAACTTACGACACGCGCATAGATACCCTTTCTTAACCAGCGCAGGGTATCAAATTAGAGAGCAACAGCAACAACTGAAATGAAAACAAAAGCCAAAAAAAAAAAACAAACCCAAACGCAAACGATCGCAACGATCTGGAGCTGGTGGGCAGCTAATTTGGAGCTACGATTGGGTAATTTGCTGTGGGACTGCATTGTTTTGGATGTGATTTCTGGGGGCTGCTTCAGTTCTTTCGGCTTATGTGCAAATTAAGTTTTATTAATTTAATTTTTTAATGAGCCGCGATCGGCACCAAGATTTATGCCTCACTCTCTGTCGATCAACGGCGTCGGCGTCGTTCGCATCGTCGGTTGCTCCAAAATTTATTGAGACATTTTTCATATGATATTTGTGAGCGTTGCCCGGACGCTGCCATCGTCGATTTATTTCAAATTTCGTTCGTAGAAGGCTTCGTAATGATCGCTGATGAGGTGTTTATGAGCATGCTCGGTCATTTTGCATTAGTCATGCCCATTGTGGCGTCTTCATGGGGGCGTTGACTGTGTCGGCTGCTTGTCGGCATTTCTTTGTTTTCCGTTTGACTATCTATGGCAGTCATTAGACAGCGGCTGCCCGCTTCGATTTGCTACGCCTGAGGGCAAATGAAAACGAAAACATTCCAAAATTCATGCAGCCAACTTCGTTTCCCTTGTCGACCCTTAACGACATCTTAGTTAGCATAATAAAAAAAGAAAACTCTCTTTTTGTATCAAATAAAAAAAAGAAAAACTAATATCTATTCTTTAGGTTCTTCATAAAGGTTATCTTTGATCCTACTTAGTTTGATCACATGATCTTTCAGAGAAATATCTCCAGTTGAATGCCGATGATGAGGAAATTTAGAAAACTTTAATATATAAATCAATAAATTCTGTTTGTAGCATAAAAAAAATTAATTAAGTTGCGTTTTCCAATCTAGAATCTCGTTTGTAAAATTTTTAAAATTTCAAAACTTTTTTCAGCTGAAATTTTATTTAGTTTACTAAATTTTTATGTTAATTACAAAGTAAAAAACAAATCCATAATTAATATAATAAGAACAATCTAGCCTAGGCTAATTAAAAATAAAATAAATAAACAGAAAATAAAAAAAAATAATTTTGCAAAGCTTAAATTCAAATAAAATAAATTATATTATGTATTTATTTTTTAGTCAAGTTGTAATTAGTTATAATAATCACGAGGTATGCACAAAATCTATCGTATATTATGCAATTTTTTCTTTTCAACAATTTCTTCTTCATTTATGAATATATATTTTATATACTTCGACTATATATTCATCTAATGCTATATACTTCTGCCAACATTTTTTCCCCACTACCTAAGCACTTTAAAAAATCCATTTTGAAATCGTATATAGAATATAAACTTCTCGAGCATATCTGGTATATATTTTATTTATATATATTTCTATATTTTCCTAGCCTTAACATCTTGGCGTTTCCAGGTCGCCTCCTGCTGTAGCCACCAAGCGCGCTTCCTGCTGTCGGTTTTAGCACGATTTTCTGCTTGGAATATAGTCCGAATAGCGTGACCACGCCAGCCTAACTATCCACCTCATACCGTGGTCCCACTTATTTACAGATTTCTTGTAAATACCCTGGGGAAATCGGAGAGATGTAATCCAGCCAGTAGAACTTTACAGATATTTGATATCAACTTATACCTATAAGATATTCCATAAATGCATAAGTATATATGTATGTCTAGGTAGATCTATATACATGTATACACACATATATATATCCTTGTCTAACTATATATGAATATATAGATATATCTATCTCTATCTATCTTTAGCTACATTTATGTACACTTACATATGTATTAATGATAAATGAAGAATACAAGTATATATGTATATATGCTCCTTAAGCATTATCTATAAGACATACATCTACACATATCTACCTATGAATATCTATATTTATATATATATATATATATATATTTGTATTCAACTCTGTCAATCTAACTTTATACTTTTTGCACTCATCTCGCACAAATTAAATTATTAATATACATATATGTATATAGCAGTTATTTGGAGCACAGTTAACACATTATTAAGCTATCAAAGTCAACTAGATAACACATCAGACGAGCTGAATGCTTTTTAATATAATATTTACAGATTGTAAAACAGCAAACAAACTATAAAGCGCACCATAATGGGCATGAATAGAGACAAGCATATATATATGCACATATATATATATATATATGTGTGTGTGTGTTGGGATATTTGAAATATGCTATGGAGTCAGAGTCGGGGTCAGCGGCACACTTAACGCCACGCAATGGACGCAATTGGCCTTCAACCTTTGCCAAGTGCAAATATGAAGCACTTAGCGGCTGCTCGCAGGCAATCTTTTCCCTTTGCATTGCACTGGGTTGGTGTTGGTGTTGGTGTTGGTGTTGGCGGTGCGGAAATCAAACAATGCCATTAGGCTAATAATTGCTGCTCGTTATTGTTGTAATTGTGGCCATTGGGCCGTCGGCCATTGCCTGGCCACACAAAATGTATTAATTAAGCTATTTATCTAAACTAATGCGAGCATTTAGTAGCCAAGACAGAAGCAAATTGCACTCATTAGACCAACGAAGCAACGGGGCAATTCGGGGGGAGCAACGTCTCCACAGAGTCTCTGCCCTTAATTCGATGAGCCAATCGCTTTTTCTCTCCAGCTCCAATGCGTTGATAGATAATTGCGTTGGATAAGTAGGAGACGACGTCGTCTCACATCGCCTCTATGCCGCACTCAGTCTCTCTGTGTGTGTGTGTGACGGGCCGTTGAGGAATGCTGTAGCCAATTGAAGATATCGTCACTTCAATGCGATCAAGCCAACGGTCAAGTTCTACATCATTATTAAAAGCTACGCTGACCAGACACTGAAACTGGGTTGCCAACCAAATTTGTTGCAGCTGAAGCAGCAGCTGGAGCTGGAGCTGGGGCAGCAGCTTA
>JAUESO010000291.1:0-60479 GCA_030914385.1 Drosophila antonietae
AAAGAAAATACGAAATTAAAAATGAAATTCAATCAAATGGAATTAATTATTATTTAAATTTAAAATAATCCTTCTACGTATTTACTCAACTTACATTGCGCATATGATATATAATAATACATTTTATGAATAACATTTAAATTTATTTTAATAAAAAGTAAGCCTTACTCAACTTACATCGCGCATACGTATATAGTAAATGTTATTTGATATAGTTCATTGCTTTTATATGCAGCATAATTAAAGGGTATCTTTTTTGGGGGGTGAACAGTTGGAGCGCTTGTTGAGCTGTTATTCCCGGCCATTGTCTCTTGTCTGTGAAACTGAAAACGTGCAACTAAACTGCAGCGTTTTACAGACAACTTGCCACACCGGCCGCCATGCCCCCCCCCCCCCTGGCTAAGTCCCGCCCGCTTCGCTGCTGTCAGCTGCTCAGTTGTGCTGCTGCTTGGCATTCGCTGTTTATAGGCTACCAACACCCATTGCTCGCCAGCAAGTTCCCCCTGCCTCTTCTTACCACTCTCTGTGTTCGTGTTGGGCCCGCTTTATGGGCCTTAAAGCGTGCGGGCCAAGCCGCTTAAGTGGGCTGTTAAGGGCTTGTTAATTTTATTGATACCAACGCCCGATCGAATGCTGGCAGCCCCCGCTTCGTAAGATACGGAGGCGTGGCACATTGAGGCAACCGGAACTGGGTGGCTGGCAACAATTGGAGCAAGTGGTGCATTGGCACTCGACGTGACATGCTCGACACATGTTGCGGCCAAGCAGAGCCCCCAAGGATGTGCACCAATTTATGTATGTGTGTGTGGGTCTGATTGTGTATGCTTGTGTGTGTGCGAAGTGTGGCCTGCATTGGCATGCAAGAGCTACACCAGCTGACCTACTGCAGTCCAAGCCCAGCTGGACTGTAGCCCAAAGGCAAAGTCAAAGGCAAAGTTGGCCACTGAGCAAATTGAGCTGAAAATTTTATCAAATTAAGATATGTTAAAAGCCAGACCCGACGAGACGGAGACGGAGACAGAAACAGAGAAAGAGAGTAGAAGGGAGAGTGGGAGAGGGAGAGTGACAGCATGACATAAAGCTCAAGATGAAAATGAGGTCGATTGCTCAATTAACGAACGAAGGCCACAGCAAAATGAAAATCTCATTAAAATTATTAAAATTAACTCGAACATTTAATGAAAACAAAAATATTATTGATATTATTATTAATCCTTTAACTGCTGCCATTATAAGACGAATATATGGAAGTTGTGTTTGTTTTTATAGCATCTACAGCTACATTATATAGATCATTATAAACCACACAGCGCATATATGTAGAGAGTCTTCTGCATATATTTGAATTTATAGATACATTTCATCCAAATTACTTACCTTTGCAGCTCTTTAAAGAAATCCATATTGAGAAGAAAATAAAATAGGTTTCTTAATATCTTGAATTTCAGTTTATTCATTATTCCAATCGCTGGTAAATCCTAGTGTATACATATACATATATATGTATACTAGATCAGATTAGAGCTTAGTAGCCTTTAGTAGTTACCGTTTGATCTGTTCAGCTTTTACTGTTCCATGCTCTGAGCTCATTCGAGTCAATCTTTTGGCTAACTGGGCTATAGATTTATATATATATATATATATTATATATATATATGTACTTTGGCATACCTTACACACATACACATTCATATCAATTATCAATTTAATGCATAACTTAAGTTAAATAACAATCACATTTACTTATTCTGTTTTTTTTTTTATTTCTTTCTTTCTTTCTTCATTTTTCTGCTCATTTTGCATTTTCTTTTTCTTTTTGGCTTTTTCTTGTTGAGAAAAAAAAAAAGATTCTGGCACTTGCCTAAATATTAATTTCTATTTTGGGATTATTTAAGTATATATCATATATCATTTAATCAGTTTTATATATATTTGAATTATCATTATCTTTACCTTTTCTTTTTTTTTTATGTTGTGCCTGCTCCATAAAACCGCGAATTGTCAATAAAACAATTGAAAACAATCGAGTGATAACAAAAAACTTAAGAAAAAACTTTCGTTCGATCGTTCGATTGTGGAATCGATCTATATAACTTGCTATATCCTTTGGGTATTGCATATATAATTCTCTACTTGTAAAAAAAAATCGAACACGTACCACTTGCAGTGCACGTATTTCTCTTAATCTTCTTTGATTTCTTTATCAATTATCATTTAGTTCTAATCCATCTTCTTCTTTATCTTTTCTATAATATTGAGTTTTTTTCTTTTTTTTTCATAATAAATGTTTTTACGTCTATTTATTTATTTTGAGAGTTATTTTTGTTTTGTTTTCTTTTGCTTGTATTGTATAATTGTTTACGTTGATTTCTTTAAATTACTTTTTTTCGGAGTATTCAATTGTTTATCTTAGTTATACATAGTACATCCATACATATATAGTTCATGCTTTGTTCTGAATTTGAAGTCCTCTGTTTTGCTTTGTTTTGTTTTTCATTTCATTCTTCTTGCTTTGTTTTTTTTTTTTTGTTTTGTTTCTGTTGTTGTTATTTTTATATTTTACCAAAAAGAAAACTATTAGCTAGTTGCTAGTGGTTCAAAGAGTCACAAGTTGCTCGCGTATCGTATTTGTATAAGTAAAGTTCTTAAATATTGTATAAATTGTTATTGTAAATTGTGTGTTGTTTCTTGTCTTGTTCTATATAAATTTCGGCACATTTGATTACGTTTCACAAAGAAAATTGAAAATAAATGTCAATAAATATCGGAGTACGAGACTTGTAGATACGCTCTACGCGCATATTCACACCTGTTATCGCGTCTATCTATGCCAAATGTATATTGATACGAAGAAATTCTTAATGTAAACGGTTGACACTTAAAAATGATAGCATACCGAATAAGAGTGTGCTGCTGCTTGGAGAAGCTGAGTTCACTGGGTTAGTGCCGGAAATATTTGAACTTATGAGCAGAGATGTAGTTGTTATTATATAGCTATTATTGAGCTTCGTTTGCATACCGAAACACAAAGCTGTGCTGACTGCAGAAGCTGAGTTCACTGGGGTAGTTCGGAAAATAGTGGATAATTATTGTAGAACTTTTACAATTACTGAATTTGATTTGAGTTTGAGCTGTAGCCCGAATTTCAAAGCAATGCTGTTTGTAGTAGCTGAGTTCATTGGGTTAGTTACGGTTAATTGATGATTCATTGGAAGTGCTTGACTGACATCGCAATAGTTGTAGCTCTGAGCTCAGTTCATTGGATTAGTTATGGTCAATTATTGCAATATTCAATTACAATATGAGATGCATTTAACCGAGATGCTAATAAGTCCACATATCCACATATTAGCCTCTTGTAAAGGCTAAGTTCACCAGTTGCCCAGTTGCCATTGTAAAGTACGGTTATATTTGGCCACAACATCTAACACCGAAATCAGTTCGCACACAAAACTCGACTTGCCAAAGCCGAGTTCACTCGGTAATAGCTTGCGCAATCAATAAATAGCTGAACAATTTGTGTGCAAACAATTGAAACGTATTATTTATGCATTCTCTAATTGTGTTTTGGGTATTTTGTATAACATTGTTTTTGTTTGGCGTAGACGGGGGAGGGAAGAGGTCTTTTGGGTGTTATATTATTTGGTTTCGGTATTTGGCTTATTTGTTAGTTATTTGTAGATAGACATTGAAATAGCTGTAGCCGCAAATAGATAAACAATTAATTATGTTTTATTTGTAATATTAATCGCATTTGAATTGTTCTTAAATATTATTTTTAGCTTTTTTTTACGTTTTTCTTCTCTTTTTTATTTTATTTTATTTTTTTGTTATCAATACTTGGAAAATCAACAAACAGTTAAGTGGAAAAATTGAAATTCTTTCATTTTAATTAATTTTTTTTTTAGTATTTTTTCTTTTTTAGGATTATTTTATGCTGCCTAACGCTTAGTCTAGCCTAAACATTTGACACACACACAAACACACCAGCGTGTGTTTAGTATATATGTGTGTGTGTGGGTGTGTTTGTTGAGCCCAGCCACACCCACCTCTTGCAAAAAAAAAAAAAACAAACAAACAACACCACGTTGATCGAGTTTCTAAATAGCTTAGATATTAGTATATATTGAGTACTCTTGCATAGCATACCTCTTTCCACTGCTTTCAGTTTCTTCCTCTTCTTGGTTTTCTTAATTAATTTTTGACTGTTTCTTTGTGCTCGCGTTCTTCTTCTACTTAACTGCCATTCACATCAACAGCCATGGGCTGCGGCACCGCATGTATGCCATTGGTTAGGCTGCCGGCGCACAATGTCGTACCGCTGGGCGAGGCAGGCGGCGAAGCAGGCGGCGTCAATGTCGATGGCTGCTCCGGCCCATTGTCAGTTCCATTGCCTGGAGCGGTGTTTGATGGAGCGCAAATTTTGCCATTGGCTAGCTTTAACTGTTGGTCGACCAGTGGCTTCGGCTTCGGCTCTTGCTCTTTTACTGGCTCCTCTAGCTGCTCTAGCTCGTTCTGCTTCTCATTCTCCCGCTCTTGCTCCTCCTTCTCCTGCTCTTGCTGCTGTTCCTTTTCCTCGTTGTGCTGGTGTCCATTTCCAATTGCTGTGTCGTTGAGCGGTGGCGGTGGTGGCGGCAATGAATCCAATTGATTCGATTCCATCAGCGTAAAATCGTTGAGCTCTTTAATCTCATCGGTTGAGGGCGGCGCCGGCAGGCTCATCAAGCTGTCATAGCTGTTCTCTGGTTCATCCTTCACCTGTTGCTCCTTTGCCACCTCCACACTCACCGTCACCGGTTTAGGCTCTGTTTCGTTTACGTTTCCAAAGGCAGCTGGTGCTGGCACCGGCTGTTCCTGTTCCTCCTGTTGCTCGCGCTGTTCCTGCTGCTCCTGCTCCTGCTCCTGCTGTTGGTTCTCCTCTTGTTGCTCCTCTTGCTGCTTCTCCTTCTGTTGCTCCTGCTGTTCCTGCTGCTCCTGCTGCTCCAACACTCGTTCCGGTACACTGTCAGTTCCAAGTTCCAGCTGAGACATAAGCACCATGGGCGAGTTGTTAGCATAGCCAGGCTGCTCGATGACATAGAGCTCCTGGTTGCCATAGGAGTAGCGTTTGTTCGAGTCACTCGAGGAGGTGGAGCTCAAGTCGGACTGGGAGAGGCCTGTTTGGGACTGTACGGGTTGTTGGCGGTCAATGTCATGGTCCTCATCTGGCACCAGTTGCTCCTCCTCGATGAGCTGCAGGCCAACAGCAGCTGCTCCAGCGCCGACTGCAGCTGGCTGATTGGCAAAGTCGCTGGGCGGTGCATGGATCTGGACCTGTTCATGGCTGGGTGGCAGGCTGCGCTCATCCAGGGCTGACAGCTTGTTGCTAGTATCGAAGGGCAGTTCAGTGACATCTATGCCAGCGGCAGGGCTATCCGGCGGCTGTTTCGAGTCGATGCCACGTGCCACCTCCACCACAAAGACCCCGTCCTTGTCCGTGTGCATCTTCGTCTCGCGGGCGTTGCGCGAAATGTCCTGGATTGCGGCAAGAAGAGATAGAGAAAACAGCAACAAATCAGCTACGGAGCACCAACAGTTAGACAACACTAGCAACGGATACAGACACAGTGTGAGTGAACAAGACAAAAGGGAAGAGTAGAAGTGTTCGAGCTGAAGATGAAAGGAGTGCTAAATGCTTGACAGCACTGGCCAGGAGACAAATCGAGTGGCTGCCAAGCGGAAAGTGCCGAAAATTGCATTTGCATATGCTTTGCCCTATGACAAATTTACACCTTGCATAGAACGAGAGAGAAATAGAGAGAGAGAGTGAGAGTGGCAGAGGACAGGGTGTAGAGAGACAGTGTGTGTGTGAGAGAGAGACAGAGAGAAAGAGATGGAGTACTTTACACAGGTGTGACAGAGCTGGCTGGGATGCTTGACAAATAACTAGCAGTCGACTGCAGCCAAAGTGTGGCAAAGAAACCCAAAGGACAAGAAGACAGCAGCTTAGAAGTAATTTAAAGACTCTGCTCGACTCATAGTTACCCTATATAAGGCTTTTGAAATTGACTGGAAAAAAATGGAAACTTACTTCTCATTGCCATGAAACTATGGTTTAAAATGTGACATTATGAAAATGAATACTATTTGACTGACTCAAAAATACCCAGTAAAATAAGATACTTTAAAATTTGTAGCTAAAATAAAATATAATATACCTAGATAATTAAGCTCTTCAAATATATCTTCTATATAATTTGTACTATAATACTTAAATCAAAAGACCCTTCAAGCGATGTTCATAGTGTTCAGGGTATGCAAACCAAACAAGATAGGAAGGTACACAGGGACAGGTTTATATAAAACGATGTCAGCCAAAAGGATTTCCCAACAGATGCATCAGCTGCACTTGTGCCGGATCGATCACATTCAAGTCGAAAGGATGGAGAGGGGGAGACATAAAGAGTTAAAATTATTATATTGAAGAGGGGTAAACATACGCTTAGCACACGTTTTAATGCTATAAACAGAGCTGTCTCTCTCGCACTCAGTGATGCCTAATCTCTGGTCAACTCAAGAGCTGATTGATGAGGCAAGAGCTAGATTTAGGTTAGCCGGATAATCAGCTAATGCTGTGAGGCTGCTCATGCATCAAGTGACAGGGAAAAAGACAGAAGAATATACATGGAATGCAGCTGTCTCTGTTGCACTCTAAAGTAACGGCAAAAAGGTATGTACCAGAACGAGCTTACCATTAATGGAACTGGAAGAGAGATAGAGTGAGAGAAAGAGACAGCTATGGCTCTAATCAACGAGCAAAAGAGATAGCTGAATATGTAATAAGCTACCCAAGAGCGAAAGAGACAGACAACTATAACTATAGTACAATATTAAGACACGTTCAGGCAGGCAATATCAACAATACAACATCAATAACAACAACAACATCGACAATATCAATTAATCAATCAATCAATCGAGCATTCAATACTACGACAAAGACGCAAACAATGATATACAGAAAGAAGGAGAAGGAGAAAGAGTGACAGAGACAACAAAGATATTCAAAGAATAGATGTAGCTCTAAAGATGCACACTAAATTCACAGAAAGAGTCCCGGAACTAGCTAAATAATTATGCCTGAACACTAGTTCAAATTGACTATTCTAAGAAAGGTTAAAGTGAATACGATGTCCGATATTGAAATCTATGTTTCTAATGAAAGATATTGGCATATATAAACTTTGCCTATATACTATTGAACTAGCGTAGTACAAAGTGAACTAGTTCATGGCACTAAAATGAAGATTAATTGAACAATTTATACTTTATACAATATTTTTTTCAAAATTGTAATTTACCATTGTAATGTACCATTCATTTGAACAAGTTAAGCGAACTAGTTGCAGCTCTTAAGAACTGTTTCGCTTTGCCTATTAAATAACATTGAATCCAACACTGGCTCAACTATTATAAATTAGAATATTTTAAAGAGTTACTCTATAGTTGTGAAAGAACTAGTTCACATGGTGAACAACTCTTGCTGCGATCAAGTGTGTATCCTTCGCTAGTCTAATGGCATTGTGCGAATAAAAGAGACGACAACAGGCAAGACACGACAAGCAGTTGAGCAAGCTAACAGCTGTTAGGTAACAGTGCGATGTTATCCAATAGCTGCTGTAGCTGCTCACAGTTGAACTTACATGTCGCTCTTCGGTGACAACAATTAGATGATTATCTTTGAGCGTCATCTTTGTGACGGAACCGCTGAACGTGAAGGCGGCGCCAGAGATTGTGGGCGTGGTAGCGCCCGTAGATGGGGGCGTCAAAATATCGGGGCTCGTCTCAAATTGAAACTCAATGCACTGCACCCCGCTGGCCAGTGCCAGCGACATGGAACGAATGAGCGATGCATTCGGGTTCAGATTCAGTTCCGGATTCGAATTTCGATTTGCCACTGCATCTGCTGCAGTTGCCTGTTGAGTGCTCAGCTGCGATGTCGGCGGCGAGAAGGAGGCGACCGACGAGGACGACGACGACGACGACGACTGCAAAGTAACAGAGCGCATAGGGTTTTTATTTCTTTCACTACAAACACACATACATCACAGCCACACAGCCCACTCACTCACACACACACACACACACACACGTAAAAAGCAGCTGGGCAAAATGGAGAAGCCAAACTTGAATTAGTTTTGCGAGTTGCCGCAACTATTTGAATGCATTTCAATTACGTTCTGGAAATGTTCACAAATTTACGCAACATTTTTGCCATTGTTTAAAGGTTTTGTAGTGAATGAGCTGTTCAGGTGGTGGGCGTGGCTCTGCCACCTCGCCTGGCAAGCAGCTAAAAGTTGCCAACAGTTGACGGCATTTGCCTCCGAATTTCAAATGGGAAGTTTTTCATGGTGCAGCTTCTTTCATCAACCACCTCGTCGTCTGCTCGCTGTTGCACCACCATCATCATCAACGTCATCATCATCATTGCGAACTATTGCTTGTTATGCTGCATCATCATCGTCATCATCAACAGCAGCAGCAGCAGCTAGTTGGGCACTTACCTCATGCTTAGAGTCCTGGCCGTGGCCCTGCTCGCTGTCATCGCCAGCGGCACTTGAATTCGCATTCTTGTTCAGCAAATAACTGCGAAAAGAAAAGACAACACACAGAACGCGCGCGAGAGAGAGAGAGAAGAAAGTTAATATAAGTAAGAGATAAAGATAAGTAAGTAAAACCCTATGCATACTGAATGTGCAGTTTGGGTTGCACAACAAAATTTGTTGCCTACTTTGTGGGGCAATCATAAATGTTTGCATTAGTGCTGCCCATTTGCATAAAGAGCGAGACAGAAAATGCTGCCCAGCTGATTTAAACAAGTATATAGCGCATGCCTTTCAGCATGATGAAACCACATAACAATGCCCAGTTCATTTTGCTGCATAATATTATAATCATTTTTGATAATAGAGAAAGAGATAAGAATGAAGCTCTATAAATTTACATAAGGTTAAAGCTCGGTAATGATGGTAAATAAATTAGAATAGATCAAGATAATGCTGCTTATTGGCTCAAAGCTGAAGAGAGTATAACTCTACTAAGCTCTACCTCTACTCTTGCGTCTCAGTACAGCAATCAATCAGCTGTCTTTAGTAATGTAAAAGCTTTCTGAGAGTGCTTTCCATGCACTGTGAAACATTTACAAGAGAATGCAAGAGGAAACACGTAGCAAAGACTGATACTCAAAAGCCTGCCACTCACGAAACCTTTCAACTGGGATTATCATATGCAAAACATAAATTCTGAATCCTCATAGCTGCACAAAAAGTGCTGCCCATTGGCTGCAAAGCTGCAGCTACCGATGCAGCAGCCCACAACACAAGCTGTGTAAGGATTTTTGTAAATCGATTGTAAGCAAACTATTTGAAGCTTTCTAATTTGCAGCACAGTTCATTGGTATCCACAACAACAGCTATGACAGCTATGACATCCCACTTAAGTGCTGCCCATCTGCCCGAGATATGCTGACAGCCCACACAGAGGGCTTAAAGTTGAAGACGAAAGCAACAGAAAACAAAGTATAAAAACGAGCTTATGACACACTCTTCAGAGCTAAGTGCTTTGGAAAATGCATGAAAAACCAACGCAACTGAAGGTGTGTTGCATATGAGTAATAGAAATTGTTGTTTACATTCCTAATCTACATGCCCCGGCCCCACCCACGGCTAACCCGCACTTAAGCCAGCCGAACACCCGCACCACACCCCTTCTCAGGCATCCTTCAACCCTTGGCATACTTGAGAGACCTTCGCATTTTAGTCTCGTTTTTAATGCGTATTTTTTCCTCTTTTTTTTTCTTTGCAAACATTTGTACAAATTGTCGTACACTCACGCACGCACACACGCACACTCACGCACAACTAATTTCTCGTCTCGACAGTTTATTGTGCAATTTCCTTTTTCAACCAAACACATGCGTGGCTCAGCCCCCTTACCTCTGTGTGTGACCACGTTTGGAAGCTTGAAAACATGTAACGTCAGTTGCCTGTGCTCGACTAGCAGATACCCTCTATGCTGCTCTAGACCTACACGTCATCTCTTCAGCCCTTTCACTGAGACAGAAAGATGAACACATATCAAATTTATGGTCGCTATTTCTAAGAGTCCTTGAGTTATGCCAAAAATATCTAATTGAGTTTTATAGATAGAAAGCAGCGAGAGTGAGAGATATCGATAACAAATTGTTATTCAGATATGCATATACATATCAAATTTCAGACCCAAAAATGATCCAAGAACTGCTTTCATGTCCCTAATCAAGCCCGTATACCCAGCCGCCATAGTCATATTCAATGTGTTCGAGGCATAAAAAAGGCTGGCAAAAATTTATTTCCGCTGCGCATTTGTCGACTTTCATCTCGTGTGGCACCTTTTTGTGGCAACTGGCAACTGGCAACTGGTTTGCGGTTGGCATTTTGACGTTTTATGCGTTTGCTTTCGGGGCCTGCAACAAGGCGAGAGGCGCCTTGTTAGCTTCAATGCCACTTGCCATCTTCATCATCTTCACTTGTCTCTCTTCCTCTCGCCCTCCCTTCACACTCTCGCTGTCTGTCTCAGTTTATCCTTGCTTAGGGGTGCGGGGGGCCCACTTCCGCTTCCGGCGCTGTCTGTCGACGCGCCCGCCGTTGATTTGTGGCGCCTTTAGATTTTCGGGGCAGCTTTCATCTTAACGCCCTGCCCAAGCCGCCCTTCACTCAGTTCCTGTTTCTGTTACTGTTTCAGCTTCTGCTCCTGCTTCTGCTTCTGCTTCTGCTTCTGCTTCTGTTTCTACTTCTCTTTTAGCAACGCCAGCCGCCACGCATGGCCTTCATTTTGTTTGGCATTTAATGCCCGCATATAAAAAGCAACGGCAACAAATTCCCATTTACGTGGCATGCTCGAGATTTATGTGTATAGCAGGAGGCTGCGCGCGGCTGGCAGCGGCAGGTCTCGCTTGAAAGGATGTTGCGTGCTGACATTGCGTCACACCCAAGTTCTGGCTAAGTCACAGATTTGCTGCGAGAAATAAAATGCCAGAATGAAGCTGATAAATGCGATTTGCCACGCCCACCCAAGACCAAGCCAACTCCCATGTGTATTATGCTTATTTCTGAGGAGGGCATGCAAGCTTGAGTGTGTTTGTATGTATGTGTATGTGTGTATTAGTCAAACCAAGCTGCTGTTGCTGCTGCTGCTGCTCCAGGTAACCCTTTTGGCACTTTGGAAGCAACTGCAGCTGCCCTGCCCTCTGCTCCGCCTCCTAGCGCCTGCCTTGCTCCTTTTTTGTGTAATAAACAGCGCGTTGGATTAGTAGGTAGTTTCACCTTGGTTTAAGTTGTCTTTGGCGCGCGTGCTTATTGCAGCGATTGCCACCATTTGGCTTTCAATACCTTTCCCTCAACCCCTCGAGGCCCTTCCTGTCTAGCAGTTCTTTCAGCTTCATTGAGCAATCGCAATTATTTGCGAGTTTCATGCACGTTGCAGCTGAGCAACGCCCAAGAATTCCGAGGGTTAGACATTGTCTTCAAAGTCTTGGCATGGCCATAAAAATTCCTTATATGTGGTTTCAGCTGAAGCTAAGCATGAAAGGCTTACAAAATGCACATGCATTCGCAGCACATATCGTGCTTTATACAGCCATAAAGCTAACATCTTACATCTCTACACAGGTTGTTGTTTATAGAATCATTTACTTACCGCACGGCGCAATACATCGAAGTCAATAGTCCAGCGGGCAGAACGACTATGATGAGACCCATCGAAACGGCAAAGAGGTTTAGGAAACCTGTAAAGATGAAAAGCGAAGGAACACGTTGAGTTAGTTAGCAGTCGAGCAGATAGAGCAGATTCTACTCACCATCGTAGTTGGCCATCGGATCCTCGGATAGTGCAGTGGCATTGCCCATGCGCTCGCCGTGCAACAGTGGTGCCATGGCAGATGCAGCTCCCGTTTTCCCCTTGATGCTCTCATTGTGCAGCTGCAGCGTGGCATTGAGCAGCTCTGCAATGGGCAGCTCATCGCGATATAAATGACTGTAGCCATGATTGACCGATTGATGGTTGAGGCCGTGATGCGCCTGTTCAGCATCCTGCTGCTGCAGTCGATGTGTCGGACTCTCGAATGGATAGGAACCCTCGACGCCATCGAAGCCGCCGCCAGCACCGTCATCAATCAGATCGCCGCCATACTGAATGGAGCTCTCAATCACTTCCTGATCATTGGACAGACCGAGGCCGTTGTTCTCGATGTCGTTCTCATAGATGCTGCGACCCTGACCGATCAGCTCGCCCGGCATATAGTCGATCTCCTTGAGCTCTATCTGCGGTGGCAGCTCCCCAATAACAGGCACTCCGATTGCCAGATCGGGCAACACCGCTGGCTGTATGATGATGTCCGGCTGCTGGGAGCTGACGGAGACTTGCGGTGGCACCGATTGCTGCTCCACCTCAATCACCGACTCACCCACATAGGTCACGTCGAGCGGTGGTGCACCATCCGAACCAGAGCTGGGGCTGCGCAAAATCTTCAATGCATCGGCCGTATGATGCTGCGGCGAGAGTATAATGTCCTCCTCATAGCGGGCTGTAACTGCTGAGCTGCGCTGCGATTGCGATTGCACCTGATCCTGCCTGTAGCTGGCGGGAAAGAATTGATTCTCGAACTGAAGCTTGCGCTGCTGTTGCTCGCTGTTTGAGCTAGCTGTGGGCAAGGACTCGCCCACCTTGACCTCCGTATTCGATATATAGAAGATCGTATCAGAGTCGCGATCGATGCTCGGTTTGCGTGGCAGCGGCGGTGGCGGCGGCGGTGGAGGCGGCCTAGGCAAACCACCGCGCTCGACTCCTTTGGTATCCGCCATGAACAGCTCGTCGGCAGCATCCTGTGGCGGCCGCACGGCCGGCGGTGGTGCGTCCGAGTGATACGGATAGCTGAACATGGAACTGAGATTCAAATGCTCAGCGCTCGCGCTGGAAATATTCTCGGTGCTGTTGTCAATGATCTCCACGACGAGTATCTCATCGTTGGGCTTGCTGCTCTTCGAATCGCTAATCGCTGGCTGGCGATAGGAGAACTCCAGATCTTCACTCTCATTGCCAAAGGCCTCGGACACATTGATGTGAATCTCAATGGCAGCTGGTTCCGGTTTGCCGACACCGACGCCAATGGCCCCCTGGCCCTGGCTAGCTGCCGGTTGGGTGGAGACATCGGCACGATCGATTACGTATTGAGTGAAGCGTTCCTGAGCCATGGGCGAGCTAGGTGGCTTGGTGGTGCCAACCGCTGGCTCTACCGGCATCGGGTAGTACGCTTGCGTGTCACGGAAATTCGTTGAGGCCACTATCGAATCGACCGTCGAGTCGTAAACCTCGATTTGTATATCGGATATTTTGGATTCGGTGCGCGGTGGTGCGGCCAGCACCGCTGAGCCTGCCACAGTGATCTCTGCTGCTGCCATGGGCAGACGGGTGGTGCTGCTCTGCAGCTCCGGCACCTGAAAGACTGTGGTTGACAAAACCGACTGCGTGTGTGGTGCAGCCGGCAGGGTGGTTGTGGTGGTGGTTGCCGGTCGCTGCGAAGTGCTCTCAACATTCGATTCGAGCAGAGCTGTGGGTGCCAATATCTCCACAATGCGTCCCTCACGCAGCTGCTGCTCAATGGTGTCGTCATGCTGTGGTCGCTGTTCCGGGTGGTTGGGCGCCAGTGGTTTCTTTAATGGATGAGCTACGCTAATCGTTTTCTCGCCCATAAAAATGGGTCCCAAATAGCCATTCGGTACGGGAAATAGCTCAGGCTCTGTGGTGCTCTCTGCAGTGGTGGCAGCAGTGGTGGTGGTGCTGCTGCTGCTGCTCGTGGTGGTGGTGCTAGTGGTATCTATTTCCATTTTGCTGGTGGCTGTTGCTGCTGTGACAAAATGTTGCTGTTGCAGCTGCTTTTTCTTGGTCAGCTTGACTCCATCGTGTCCACTGTCAATTGGTGGTGCTGCCGTAATTTCCAAGTCCAGCAGCCGCACCACCGCATCCACAGAGTGTGGCAGCTGCTGAGCACTCAAAATGTTGCTACTGTCAACAGTTGTTGTTGTTGGTGTTGTTGGGCTTGCGGTGGTTGTTGGCTGGCTATTTGCATTAGCAACTGTTGCTGCTGTGCTGTTCATTGCAGCTGCTGCTGCTGTTGCTGGGGTTGTTGGTGTTGCTGGTGTTGTTGTTGCTGCTGCTGCTGCTGGTGTTTTGTTGCTGTTGTGCTGCTGATGCTGCTGTTGCTCGTGCTTTGTAGTTGAAATCAGTGTAGGCGTATCGCCCGTAACACCAAACATCAAGCGTTGTGTTGCTGTTGCACTTGCTGTGGCAGCAATTGTTGCTGCTTGCGTCTGGCCATTGCTGCTGTCGCCGACCAGCAGCAATATTAACCACAGGACGATAGCAGCCTGGCCACGCCCACTGCAGCTACGTGCAGCAACTGCCATGTTGCGGTTGCTGCTGCTGTTGCTGTTGCTGTTGCTGCTGCTTTTGTTGTTACTGTTGCTGCTGTTATTACTCTTGTTGTTGCTGTTATTTTGATTATGCTTTGTGCTTGGCTCGTGGCTTCTTGTTATCTTATGTAAATTTAGTTTTGATTTCGCTGCTGTTGCGGCTGCAACTGTTGCTACTGTCGCTGTTGCTGTTGCCTTTGGCACTTAATTTCTTTCCTTACTGTTGTTGTTGCTGTTGCTGTTGGCACTTGGCATTGTCGTGTTGCACTTCAGGCTGCTCGGCATCTTCGTCTTCATCTTCATCAACATCTTCAGCAATCCGCGCAGCCGTCGCAGCTGTCGCCGCTTTCATTCATTCGCTCAATATGCTGTTGCAGTTGCTCTTGCTTGAGTGGTTGCTGTGGCTCTTATTACTGTCGTTGTTGTTGCTGTTGCTGTTGCTGTTGCTTCTATTGCTGCTGTTGCTGCTGCGGCCATTTTCTGCGGCTGCAGCGCCGCGGCTTTAGTTTGGACTCTGCTACAACTGCTGCGGTTGCTGTTGTTGCTGCTGTTGCTGTTGATGCTGCTGTTGCCGGCGGGCGTCGTTCTATTTGTTGGCACACAAATTTCAAGATACAAATAAAAAAAGTGGATATATATACATATACAAATATATATATATATATATATAAGGAAATAAAGGCATAAAATAAAAAATGGTCTGCTGCTTTTAGCACTTAACGCGGCGCGTTTCGCCTGCTGCTGCGTATTTTTCTTTCTTTTTTCCTACTTTTTTTTTTTTTGCTATTTTATTTTATTTTCTCTGTTCTCGCCTTTGCTCTGCGCTTCGAATGAGTTCTGCTTGAGTGGAAATGAAATTTAAAATAACGAAATATGCTGCTACAACAAGAGAGTTGCTGCTGCTGCTGCCGTTGCTGCTGTTGCTGCTGTTGCAGTTGCTGGCAATGCAATAAAAAGTAATGCAACGACGCGCCAAAGTATGCAATGAAAAGAAGCAACTGAAGATGAAGACGAAGAAAAGTCGAGTGCAGAGCACAAAGCGAAGTTAAAATAACGACCATAAATAAAGTCTGTAAATCGAGTTGCTTGCTCCACAAAACCTTTTCGCTCTCAATTCGCCAATTACTGTACACCAATCAGTTATGTATGATATCTATCTGATATAGCCTGTCAATTTATGACTTGTGAATCGAATTACTATCTATAGCTAAATCCTATCGAATATTTAAGATTTTTTAACGGTTTTTTAACATGTTATTGAATTTTCAGTTAACTAAGCCAACTCTTATAAGTTTAGCTTATCTATAAGAAATCTGCAAACTGTATAATACAACTGTTCTATATCTGCTTGGGCATATATATTTCATTAGGTTTTCTATATATTTTATAGAATATATCTTCGTTTACATGCAGCTAATTTGATTACAATCTATATAGTTTTTCCCAATTGCACTATCTTTAATATTTTTAAGCTATATTAATGTTTATATATTATATATACTCTCAGGAAAGTTGATTTAAAAATATTCTTCTTTTATTTAAAAAATTTTTTTTTATTAATTTATTTATTGCAATATTTCATTCTTCGTCTATATTTCCAGTTTGACGTTTTACTCTTGGCAAACGTATTACGGAACACCCCCAATAAAATAAAGCTCTGACCGTTTAAGACTTAAATGGACCCTAAATAGCGAAATGCCCATTCAGATTTTTATGTTTAAGCCGCGCAAGTGCGACAATTCTTAATGGCAACGAAAGAGTAGACTAAAAAGAACTTGAAGTTTGCTGATTGAAAGCTTATGAAAAATGCGAGCCAAAATGAAGATTAGCAAGGGTTTGCACTTGAGCAAAAAGTTGTAATAAAACAAAAACAATTCAGGATATAAAGTGTGTCTAGGCAATTGAAGTCGTTAACGTATTGCATAAAATACAAAACAAAAAAAAAGGTTTTTTAATTGTCGAAATAAAACGAAAACTAAAGTCAAGTGCATCTCAGTGTTGACAGTAAAGAGCTGATGAGAATTTTTGATTTATGTGTCGTTAGGCAGGAAAGAAAAATTTCTAGTGCCATAACAAAGAAAATTCACATTTTCACAGTTTCAGGCAAAAAGAAAACGAAAGATGAAATGCGAGATGCGAGATGCTTCGAGTGTGTGAAGTTATTTGTTTAGACCAAAATGAAGAGGAGGAGAGAGAGAGAGTGAGAGAGAATGAAATTGAAAATGAAAACAAAATATGCCATAGAAATACGAATTTTCCAATTTTCTCGTTTGTGCTGTGTGCCGCAAGTGGAGCGAGGGAGCTTTTTATTGCTTTTTGTCTTTGGTTGTAAACCCGAAAATGCGATGCAAATTAAATATAAAGCCTGCCAAATGATTCGATTTCAAGATTCAACCCTTGGCCCCGGCCATCAGCAGGCAACCTCAAGCAAGAGGTTGCGGTTAGCTCTTTGCTCTGAACCCTAAACAGCCTCCCTATCAGCGCACACAGGATACTGAATGCTGAATGCTGATTGCTGAATGCTGGGTGAAAAAAAAAAAAAAAAAAAAACAAAATGTTGGGGCCACTATCGACAGCCCGAGCAAGTGGCAGCTGCCTAACGCTATGCACTTTGTCCATTTACCAAACCGCAAAATCAACTGAAAAGCAACAACAACGACAACGACAGCAACAGCAACAGTAAATGTTCTTTATGTTTATTTAATAAGAAGAAGGTGAAGATGAAGTGTGTTTTACTTACCGGCAATAGATGCTGCTACTGCTGCTATTTGCTTCTCTCTTCACTTCTGCTCTCGTCACTCGTCTCGGCACTTGTCTTCTACTTCTATTTTCGTTTTGGGCCCCGCAAGGTAATCCAAGGGTCCTTGCGCAGCCTTTGAGTCTTGCTTGCTCGCGTGTCAATCACAATCACACACTCAGTTCACAATAGTTTTGCTTTGCACTGGAACAAAAATAAGTAGTTTCTAGTGTGAAAACTGGCTCAGTCTTGGCTTTTGGCCAGCTGCAACACGCGACACGCCCGGCAACACAAGCACGCGCAACGCCAACAATTGCTGTTGCGGCAGCAGCAGCAGTAGCAGCCGCAGCGGCTGCAACAGCAACAACGAAACGCGCGCGCAAATCAAAGAATTTATTTTAAAAATAAATAAACTAAAATTGTACTTAACTTTTTTGAATATTTAAAAACAAAAAAATATTTTTAAAGTTTTATTTTGTTTCAAACTTTCCAACTTTTAAAACACTTTTAATATTTTGTTAAACAATTTTAAATGTTACTTCCATGATTTTAAATTATAAATAATATTTCTTTTAATTTAAATAAAATATAAATCTTTTTTAAATTTTTCTAAAATTCTTCAAATTAATTAAAATTTTCGATTCTGCTAATAGCTTTTCTTAAATTTCACAATAATGATTTATTAATTATTTTCAATATTTTTTAAACAATTCAAATAACTTGAAATTTTTTTAAATATTTTTTTTATTTATTTTTTGTATTAATTAAAGTGCTAAAACTATTAATTAAATTTATTATTAAAACATTCAACAATAAAAATAAACAAATTATTGTATTTTTGCAGCTTCATTTTGTTTGTTTAACAAAAAAAATTAAATAAATAAATAAAAGCAAAAATGATAGATGAAGTGGAACGGGTTAAGGTGGGGTAGGTAAGTACGGGCTGGTGGTGCTGTGGTTGAGGAGTTTTATCTCACGGCTCTTGTTTCTTTCTAGTATGATTTGTTGGCGCTTGGCTTATCCGTTGGCGTTGCCGCTGCTGCGTCCTTTAGCTCCGAAAACCGCACGCAAACTGCGCAAATCGCATCGCATCCTTTGGTCTAAAAGGACGACTGGCCGAGCGAATCGCCGCCTTCGCCGATTCACAGCTGTTGACGGCGACGTTCGACGTCGACAGCGAAGCATCATTTAGCAGCTGCGCACGCGTTACCTGGTTGCTGTCTTCGCTAAGTGCAGTGTGCCCAGACTCCCGCCAATTGTCCGCAACTAAAGTTGAGTTGCCAAAATTTGCATTTGCCTGCAAACAATAAAGGAAAAGCTTAACTTTTTCTATATTGAAGTTTTCTATGCTTCTATTTCTATATTTTCTATTTTAATGTACTCAAATTGGCCGTTTTAATTAAAATCCCGTACAGTCTGGCAACGCTCTGCACTTTAGTTTGTGCACAGCTCATTCCACTTCCAGTCTACACGCCTCAATTGCTGTAGAGTTTCATAAGTTGTTGACGTGTTGAAAAGCTTGCGGCACATTCAGCTGAGCTTTGCTTGCGTTTCAGCATCAAGCACAAAGCATTAAAGCTCTACCTGTGAAAGCTGTGCTTATTTAAGCTACAAGCCTAAAAGTCGACAAAGGTGAAAGTCTTTGTGGATAGAAGCTATTGCAGCTCAGCCAATTCATTTGATATAGGAAAATATCTCACAAGATCAAATGGAACATAGCTCAGCTAGTAACATGTAAATTAGAATATAACTCTTTACATCGATCTAGCTGAATCCCAATTGATGTTCCTTCTATTCTTGCCTTCTTTTTTCTGTTTTTCGTTCTCTTTCTTTATTTGCTCGTCTTATTCTCCCTCTCTCTCTCTCTCTCTCTCTCTCTCTCTATATATATATATATATATATATATATATTTTCAATCTCCCTCTCGCTTTGTAATTTTCTCTATCTCTCGATATCATTCTGTCAGCTGCTCTCTCCTTTCTTGTTCTTTTTCTCTCTCCCTCTTTAATCTTTAACACTGTTTCTCTGTCTGTCTCTCTCTTTCTCTTTTTTTCAAATTTTCTTTTTTTCCCAGTATCACGATATCTTTTTCTCTCTCCCTCTTTATTAGAACCTTTGACTTCCTCCCGCCCTCTCTCTCTCTCTCTCTCACTCTCTCTCTCTTTATCTCTTTCTCTCGCTCCCTCTTTCAGTATCTCTTTCTCTCTCAATTACTCTCCTCTATCGATTTCTCTTTCTACCTCTTAGCATTCCATTCATAATCGCAGATTTCTGTCACTCAACATCGAATGGAATCTATTTATACTATTAGCGAAATCCCGCATTGATTCCCGTTGTCTGGCTGTTAGCCTGTTGCTTCTACCTGTTACAGGTATACTCAGCTCACTCTCCCACACCCTCTCTCTCTCTCTTCCTCTCTCTCCATCCCAGTCCTAGCTGTCATTTATTCTGCTTTTGATCCGCTTGATCCATTTGATAATGCAGCCCGCACCATAATTCCCATAAATAATTCGCGCTTGGATTATGTAAGCCTCTTTCGGGCCGCTCTTTTGCGCCACACTGAATGTGATTCTTGTTGTTGTTGTTGTTGTTGCTAGTGTTGTGGCTGGTGTTTGTTGGCTCTCGTTGTTGTTGCTGTTGTCTACGCTGTGGAATTCGAGGCAGCCGCCAGAGGCGACACTCCCAACACGAGCAACATCGACAACAACTGTCGACCGCCGGTGGCAACGTCTCCATCTCCAGAAACCACACCGCACACCAGAAACCACCGATTTCTTCTACTAATGCTTCTTCTTCTTCTTCTGCTTGTCTGTCAACTATTGTGTGTGTGTGTGTGTGTGAGTGTGTGCGTGTGTGCACTGTGGCTGACAGCCTTTGCTTCAGCAATTTGGCAAATGCTTGGCAGCGCATTTGCACCACCTGCGCACCACCTCCGCACCACCTACGCAACGCAGTGCGCATATGGCTGCCAGCTTAATTGACTTTTTACACACTAAAAAATATAATAGAAAATGACCTCAAAGCAATTCCATTGGATTCATTTTATATCATTTCATATACATATATACATTTTTTTTTAATTTTTTAATTTTTTCATTTTAATTTTTTTTTTTTTTTTTTTTTTGGCGCAACGCTTTCTTCCTAGACTTCGTCGAGGCCGGTCGCATTTATGGAGCGTAATGACCAGTAATCGGAGAAGCCGTTAAATGCCAGACAAACACCCAAACACATATGCAAAGCATTGCGATTGGAGTCAAAGTTTGCTTTGTAGAAGAAAATTTGAAATTCAGTTAAGAGCAGAGAAAAGTCCGTGGACTAAGTTTAAAGAGTAAATCTTAGGCAAGCTCTAGAAGAATACTTTAATTCTTAAACTAAGATACGATAGTAGAAGTTGAAATTTACACAGGAGATAAAACAGTATATAAAGCTAAGAATTAAGAGCGCAGACCAAGACAGAAGAGAAGGCGGATACGAAGATGCTAAGAAATGCTCAGGCCAAACCAGAGGCTGAGATTGAATGTGGCAGATGCAGAGATTGAGGTAACTAGGGTAAAGGCTAAGTTGGGAACTAATGACAAAACTATGGCAGAGACGAAGGCGGCCTAGAGGCTTAAACTCAGCCCAGAAACTAAAACTAAGGCTGAGCTGGAAGCTCAAGAATACTCTATATATTCTATAAAACTCAGTATGAGATGCGAGCTAACTGGAAAGTTAATTACTTAGCTAAGGCGATGCACAAGCCTTGAGGCTGAAACTAAGACCAGAGGCTGGCGCTGACGCTGAGGCTGAGGCTGAGGCTGAGGCTGACACTAAGACCAAACGCCAGTGGTTGAGCTATTGACAGCAGCAGCTGACACAGAGACTCAGGCTAACTGCTCTCATTGTTTTCCGCATGGCCAAAGGCGCCATCGATCACACATCGCTGACCACAGAGCACCACAGAGCACCACCGCACCGCTAAGCCAGCACTTTGCTGCGTAACGGCTCATTTTAATGTGCGCCACACACTTGACGCATAGCTTGGCCGAGCTCCAGCTCCAACTCTACATGGCTCATGCCGTTGCCCCTCCTTCCAGGCACTCTTTGAGCATTTTCCACGCTTTGGCATGCAGCGCTGAGGAGCTGAGAGGAGCCAATTGGCTGGGGCGACACGTTGACAACTGGCGTCGATTTATGCGCCATGCTTTTCCATGAGTTTTCCCGCTGCGCGTGCCTGCCATGCCAAATGCTGTAAATTCTCTCTTCATTTACCATTTACCATTTGCCGATCACCGATCGTCGATTGCCAATCGAAACCGAAACGGTAAATGCACTCCGCACTCGCCATCCAACGACTTCGACATCGACAGGCCAGTCAAAGTCCAACTGGATGCCGTTGTCAAGGCTCATCCATCAGCAGTTGCTTGGGCCATGTGCACATAAGCCGTAACTCCATCGCTCCAAGCTCTATGCTAAGTCAACTTCGAGGCCGAAACGTAGCCCAGTTGACCAATCATCCAGTCCGCCAGCTCGACTAGGTCAAGCAACTGCAACTGACAAAACGGCTGCTGCAGCAAGTCCAATTTCAATTGGAATATAACGTGTTGCAGCTCCAGCTGAAACCATTTAGAAGAAGTCATAAAGAGCGATAGCAATGAAATGTATATAGATTCAAGCATATATCTAGAGTGTAGAAACTTGAGAGTAACTCTGAAGCAATCATTGAAAAAAAGCGTAGTCAGCTACACATTGATGTAGAAGATCGATCGAAGAACAAGAACATCTTTATTCTATTCTTCAGCAGCGTTAAGAAGTGAATAGCTTGAAATTTACTGCAAAACTTTTTTATTGTAATTTGCAAACACATTTCTATAGATACTTTACATATTTAGGCTATACTAATATCAGTGATAGCTCTTCAATCTATTTTCGTTCAAGTCTTTTCAACATTTCTTCTGATCTTGATATCAACTTATCAATTTTTATTTCATTGCTCTGAAGCAAATTCCTCTCTTACTTCAAATATATAAAATACATATATTTAAATCTTTATCTAAATCTAAATCTATGTAATCATAACTTTTTACTACAGTTCGTTGTCTCTCTTTAAGTCATTCAAACAATCTCTCATTGTCTCTCACTCTCAGAATCTTTATATTTCATTAATTTTCTCTCCTTCTAGTGTTCGCTTCCCATCTCAATCACTCTTTCTGCCTCTTTCTCTCTCTCTCTCTCTCTCTCTCTCTCTATGTATATATATATATACATATTTCTCTCTCTCTCTCTCTCTCTCTCTCTTTCTCTATGTCTCGTTTTGCTTTTCAACTCAAATTCGGCCTTTTCTCTGCTTCTATTCTGTATTTTTCTCTCCCTTCCTCTCACTCTCCACCACTCTCTCTCCCCCACTTTCTTTCTTTCTATCTCTCCTCTACTCTCCCTCTCTTTCTCCCTCACTCTATCTCTCTCTCTCTTTCTCTCTTTCTCCCCCACTCATTCTATTTTAATTACACTCCTTCCTTCAACATATTTTCTATTTAATTATCAAAATTCCATTTATACTTTATGACTCTCATACAAATCACATAAAATATTTTTCTCTCACATTTATCACTTTCCTTTTTCAATTACATGTTCATCCGTTTCACTTTCAGCCACTCATCGCTTGACAATTCAAAGTTCCTATTTGAATTTTTAAATATTTTCCATATATCATATTTCTAACTTGGCTGATATTTCGCCCCTCCCCCCTCCCCCTCCCCACACTCCTTGCTTACAGCTGGATCCAAAGTTGTTTCAATATATATGCATATGTATATATATATGCATATGTATATATATATATATGTATATAAGATCGGGTTATTTAATCAATTTCCATGGACAACCAGCTCAAAGAAACGTGTGAGAAATGCGATTGGGATCGTTAGCATTTAGTTTTATGGCACGCTTATGCATACGATGGGAGCTGTGATGAGATGAACTTGTGTGTGTTTTATGCTGAGCTGGGCAATGGGCTCTGGGGGGAGATTTTATTCAATTTATGGCATATGCGATAAGAAACTTTCGCATTTTTGGGATTTTTTGTTGAAGTGCAACAAGCGAATTGGTTGTTTGTGAATCGTTGTTTGACGCTGATGTTGTTGTTGTGGTTGTTGTCGATGTTGTTGTTGTTGTTGTTGTGTTGTTGTTGTTGTGGCTCAATAAAGTTTATGACTAAGCTTTGGCCACTGGCTCGATAGCTGGATGGCTGGGAGGCATCTGTTGCGCGGGTAGGCGTGGCATGTTGAGTTGATTGAATCATCGTTTAGCAAGCGGCATCAATTTCACTTTCGTTTCATCTTCGTCTTCTGCTTGTGCTTCTGCTTCTTCTTCTACCTATGCGTTGCTCAATTTCTTTTCATGGGCAGCCGGCACGCCCATTGTTTCACTTTCTTTTGACTCATGCAGCAGCTCTGCTTCATTTACGTGGGTGACAACATCCACAAAAGCTAGTGCGAGCGAGACAGACAGAGTGAGAAGCACAGAGAGCGGCACAAGTTTTGTGAACAATGCCCTAGCTCTGTGCCTGCTTCCACACACGTTTTTTTTTTCTTCTTTCTAACATCTACATCGATTTTATCATCTGCCAGCTGTTGGACATCCGCCCCCGTCGCCCACTCCCCTTTCCCGAAACACTCTCTGAACAGACAATTAATGTGCATTATTGTTGACCCCAAAAAAATACGGTAAAAAGATATCTAAAGCCAAGTAAGAAGTAAAAAAATGAAGAGTAAATAAATATGTATTTCTTTTGAGCTGTTACAGTAGAAATTGTTGAGCAAATATTTTGCCTGGCCAAAAGAAATGAAAGGAAAAATACAACAACAGCAGCAACAACGAAAACCTGTCGTGAAATTGAGAAAATTGTTTTTGGGCTGTTTTTTCTTTTTTTTGGGCTGTGTGTATTTGCACAGTTGTTGTTGTTGTTGTTGTTGTTGTTGTTACTGCTGGGCAGTGTTTTCGTTTTCATTATGGTTCGCGTTCGCATTGCCAGCGCATGACTCAAAAGCCAAAGCCAAAAACAAAAACTTCAATGCATAGCATACGACAGTGCAAAGTAGACGACGAACAAATACCCTGTAGATCAATTGCGAGCTGAAAGCTAATGAATATTGACAATATTTTCAATGAAATATTGGATTACATTTTGATAATGTAATTTTTAAAAAATATTATATTTTATATAGTAATTTATCAACATCTTACATGATATTTGGTAGAAATATGAAAGAATAGATTAATTATAATAATAAAATGTAAAATTGTAAAATAAATGATGAAAATGTTGAATAAAATATATTTGAATAATGTAAAAAGCAAAAATGTTTTTTCAGCTTCATGAAGCTGGATCTGATATATATATATATATATATGTATATGAATATTGCTCACGCCCATTTCAGTTTAGCTTTCATTTCGATTTAGAATATGTGCTCAAGGTTACCTTACAGCTTCACTTTGTACAGGGTATTGTAAACAAAGATTTTTTTGCTGCCTTTTGCGCATTCAATGGCTGCAGCGAAATTCAGCAACGAGAGGCAACAAAATAACTTTCTTTCATCCGTGGGCTCAATTCTGGCGACAGTCACGTTCCTTGGCTGCCCTGAATTTTTGTTCCGCCCCGAGTTCATTCGCCGTTCAATTGCTATTGTTGTTGTTGCTGTTGTTGTTGGCTGAGCTGAGTGGTCAAGTGGTTAACCGGCCGCCTGCCTTGCCACAGAAATCATAATTTGCTAATAAATTTTCATTTCCATGTCGCGTCGTCGTCTTCAATTTTGTAAAGTGAAAGTTCGTCTGCCCCGACACCCCGCTACTTGCCCATACCCCGCGATCCCTAACTCATGCGCGCTCAGCCCTCTTGCAATGGTGCCAAACGCGGTGAATAAGGCGCCGAAATCTGCGCTGGTCAGTTACCTTTGCTTCACAGCCGCTAAAACTAATGCTGGATGAAGCAAAACAAAAGACTTAGAACACAAACTTGCTTCTGATATTGGCATTTCCGCTCGTTGATTTGTTTTGCTCATGTTGCCAACATACATCAGACTTTGAGGCACGCCAACGTATTCATCACGAGCGAAATCACATGCGATTTTCTCTATATCATATTCTCTTCCGTTCGCACTTGGCATGGGCCCCATTGAGCTGGGGATTTATGAGAGTTTGTGTGGTTGGTCATAAATTTGAAAAATATATGAAAATATAATATACTACACTTTAAAGTCAAAGTCATCTTGCAGGGTATTACTTAGTCGTTCATTTTCATTCATTCATACAGGGTATACTGTAGTCGCTCATCTTTTAAAGCTATTCTTGAGCGACTATATCGTTGATTACAAACAACAAATGTTGGATATAAAATATTAATAATTCACCTTTAGTACAGGGTATATTGTAGTCGAGCATCACCACACTCGAGCAGCATTACCTCAAATTATATAATAAATAAGTGTGTGCAAGTAAATAACAATTTATATACTAGAGATTTACTCCATAAACTAATTACATGGTATTCGCAAGTCCATCAACTAAACTCTTTCAGCTGTCTACTCGCTTTTGGCCATAAAATGTGGCTCATTTGTTCTTGCTGCCAACTAAAAATACAAATAAAACTATGGCTCATTGTCCGTCGTAATCTGCAGTTGAAGATTTCACTCTCGTTTTCCGTTTCGAAAAGAAGTTGAAAAGAAATAAAAAAAAAAAATAAAAAAAAACAAGCTGCCGCAGTGGCAAAAGCAGAAGAAGAAGAAGCGAGACATTTCTTTAGTTGAAAGACTCAACTCGAATCCGTCGAATTGTCGGAATTGAACGGAAACTAGTTTTGCGGTCTGCTCTGACAGTTAGTTTCACTTTTATTAAGTAATTTGAACGAACGGCAACCGCAGCAGCAGCAGCGGCACTTGTCAATTGTACAGATATATGTATTTATAAGTATATATACTTTGTAGAGAGATATATCAGATACGCGGATGCGGAATGCTGCCAAAGACACACACACACACACACGCACATCCACAATTGAAGAAAGCATGCAGCAAATGGCAAATGAAACAATTAAACATTGCCCACCAGCGAAGCAGAGACGGGAGCAAGACTCTCTGAAAGGGAGCAGGGGGGGGTGCGCGACGGCTATCTGCTAGATGTGCGTGTGTTAGTCGTAAAGAACTTAAGCCTCATGGCTGCACATTTGGCACACTAAAAAATGCCATCGCATTTGAATCAGGGCTGCACAGCGAGGGCAACGCATGAGTGTATGGGGCGTGGTGGCAGGGGGGGGGGATGGAGATTCAGTCGTTTATACAGCTATTAAATGTACGTGCACTGGAGATAAATATCATCAGCATAGATTGAACCAATTTCAGGCCACAGTAAATTTCTATGTGTCTTGGCACTGTGCACTCTTTAGACTCTCCTCCCCGTCACCTCTGTCACTCATCTCTCTCGCACTCTCTCTTTATATGTCTATCTCTGTTGCTCTTGTCATAGCTACTCTGCGAACCACATCAAAGCATTTTTGCCGTTACAACTCTCGTTTTCCAGCACTTTCTTTCAGCGTCATCAAGAGCCCAATCTTAACTCTTCGATCTGCAATCGCATTTTTTTGGGTATTCTAAGCGAAAGTTTTTTTATACCCTAAACCCATTGAAAATGCGAATTCAGGGTATAATGGTTTTGTGCAAATGTATGTAACAGGCAGCAGAAGACGTCGCAGACCCTACAATGTATATATATTTTTGATCAGCACAAGAAAAAAGTTGATATGGCCCTGTTCGTCCGTATGAACGTTGAGATTTCGGTAACTACAAAAGTTAGAGAGCTGAAAATTCCATATGAATATCCGTATGTTAGTTACGCAGTACGAGTTTATATGTTTTTTTTTCGATAACCTTCCTTGTTATCGATTTAAAATCAAAATTCGTTTTTTTTGTTTTTTGAGCATGACTTCTACACTGTTTGAGCCAGAGACTTAGAATTTATATTTTTGATTTTGGTTTTGTAATTGTCAGATTTTAGATGTCACGCCCCCAATTTGAAAAAAAAAATACGCATTTCAAGTACTAGAAACTTGCAATTTATCAAATAGATACATTTGCATGCTATTAATGTATTCTGAAGAAGAAATATAGCCCAGCCCACCTCCAAGCCACGGCAGCAACAAAGAAGAGTATCACTTTTTTGGCAGGGTGCAGGGTATCTCGTAGTCGAGCCGTCTCGACTATAGACTTCTTACTTGTTTTGCTTTTGTTTATTTTTTAATTTTTTGTAAGGCCTACTCGACTCATAATTTATAGAGCATAATGGAATGAGTTTTGCGCACATTATAAGCGAATTATCTATATATTTGATCTTTAGTTAAATTAAACTCAACTTTTTCTTTTATAGAATGAAAAGCAGTGAATGCTTGATGTGGGCTATAGCACAATATGAATATATTTAAGGGAATCTAAGGTAAGATGAGATCTGTAATTCTATAAGATCAATAGCTGATAGAAGAACTCTTACTGATCCACTAGAAGAAAGTTAATGCAATTAATATATTTATTTAAATTGCTCTATCAACAATTTTGAGCCTCTATGAAAGAAAAAAAAAATGTCCGTAGATAAATTTCTTTTAGCTAATTGTAGATTTAGCTTTTCTCCATTCCTTCATAATTTATGGAGCATATTACGTTGGGACCCCATGAAAAAGTTATTTTTCTCACGCATTTGTCATGATGATGATTTTGTTGTTGTTGTTGATGTTTGTTTGTTTTCGTTTTTGTTTTTGTTTTTGTTTTTGCTGTGCTGCTCCCTCTTTCAGTTTTCCAGTTTCCAGTTGTTTCCACTTGTTCGGCTTGTTTTTGCCACAGTTTTAATGAGCGGGTCATCAAGGCGACATTTGGCCATGTCGTAAATTATATTTACTGCATTTCGCATATAAACACCAATACACACGCACGCACAGCTAGACACACGCACACACACACACACACACACTTGGCAATTGTCACTTGCACAATGTTATTTTTTTTCTATTCAGGTTTCATTTTCATTTTTCACATGTGTATTTTGTGGCATTTGCAGCTTTTGTTTATCGCTCCATAGTCCCATCGAGAGCCCTTCAAAATTGGGCTAGTCCAATTTTTGCGTGCAGCTTGTCAAGGTTTTACTATGAACTCATCTAACGACATGTGAATCTATATAGATTAAATCTTATTCATAATAGTCTATGATGATATATAAACGTTGTTCGAATGAATTTTGAATCACTTTTGATCGATATAAAGTTTGATCCATGAAAAATCGGTTGAATTGAAATGATATGATGATCCTTGACCATTAGCTTATCAAGTCTGTGTTTCCACTCATCTACAAAGTAATTTGTATAGAGCATTCACTGTGCGTTGCATTGCTAATGTCTCGTATTTCATTTTCATCTGCATTTCGGCTTTTATTGATATTGCAATGATAAGAGTGGCTGCTAGTTAGTGCAATTGCCATTGCTGTTGCTGTTGCTGTTGCTGTTGGTGCATTGTTGTCGCAGTTTTCTGTTTGTCTTTCCCAGCATTTAGGGTCTTCAAAGCGAACGTATGCGCAATTGCCGAGCTGTGATTGCGGCTGGGAATGGTTTGGCTATGGGGCAAGGGGCTAGGCGAGGCCTGTGGCAAGACGTAGCTGGGCCAAAGCACTTTGACATTTTGGCAATGGGATATTTTGCATCTGACCTTGCCGCCGCCCAGCTGGAGTTGCAGCTTTCACGGCTGCCGATGCGGAAATGTTGCAATCAGCATGGCTGCTGCTGCGGCTGCTCCTCCAGCTGGCTGCACTGGCTGCACTTCCAGGCCAATCGTCACACGTCTCGATTCGCTGACAACTTGCAATCCTCGGCGCAGCAGCAACAGCAGCAGCTAATCATAATTTTAGCCAATTTAGCAACAAGCGACAAGTGTTTTCTGTTGCTGTTGCTGCTGCTGCTGCTGCTGCTGCTGCTGCTGCTGTGCAGTGACTTTCTCCCGACCTCGTTTAGTTCGACGCGATTCCGATTCCGATTCCAATTCCTAAAATAAATTATTGACACACAAATTGTTGTCGCTGTCGCTGCTGATGTTGTTGATGTTGTTATGTTGTTGCTGTCGCATGACGTGCGTCTATTGACCCGCAGCAACAACAGCTTTTAGAAACTCTTTTGCCTATGCTTGCTTTTTGGCCAGACCATAAGCATAGGCTCCAAGTAGGCAGCAAGCAGCTAAGCTAAGCTTGAATACGCATTACCAAATTTATTTGCATATTTCTTTGTATACCTCGTAAACATATAGCTGCTTAGGGCGTATTTCATATGCATTTGAAATTTTACAGGGTATATGAGTGCATATTTAGCTAGTTATAGTTGCAGAATCTCTTAATTACCTTGCAGCTAAAAGCCTCATGGCAGTTGGCCAGCGTACAGCCCATTTATTTACTTTTCATTCCAAGCTACCTGTTTATAGGGTATCATACTTCGACATACCTTAACACAAGACATTTCTTAGACTTTTTTATTTCAATTCATAAACCAAACACCTAACTGACATCAGATATAGAAGTGGACCAACTCAAACGCTCAGCATACTTGGTACAGGGTATGATGTAGTCGTGCAAAATCTGTAAGACATACTTGCCTTGCCAACTTTTTAGTTCTCTGGCTTATTAACTCCAACTGTAGTGTATACCTCTGCTGATAAGACCTGATGCGCCCTACAGGGTATTAGCTAGTCATGCATACTCTATAAAACAAACACTTCTTAATGCTTACTCGAATTTGATAATGAATAATTTGAGCAACTCATCTTAGGTACAGGATATCTGCACACTACAGGGTATCGCCTCGTCATGCATGCTCCATAGACTGCACTTGCTTTGATTTCATACATTTTTCAAGCAACGCTGAGCGCGCAAGAGTAACACGGCCGGGGGAGGGGCGTGACGGGGTACCATATGGGGGCACGGGTCACTGGGCAATGCGTGGAATGCGTTAATTGCCCGGCCAGTTGGCCAGAAAGAAATATACCAAATAAAAAACGAAACGAGACGAAATGAAATGGAATGAAATGAGAAGAAAAGAAAAGAAAAACAAACAGTTAGGCTGCAGAGCTTGAAGCGCGCTCAGATCGCATCAGGTGTTGGCAGTCCAATAACTCAGCTCTGGGCCCAAGCACTTACCAGCCTAACGAACCATAAATTCTAACTAGGCACAACAACAGCAGCAACAACAACTACAATGGCAGAAGCAACAAGGGCAACAACAATTTGACAACGAAAGTGCTTACAGAAATTGCACGAAAAATTTCTAAAATAAGTGAAAAAAAAAAAAAAATATTTTCATTCCACCAAATTGAATTAAACGAAATGAAAGTTTGGCAACGCGTCGTCCGATCAACACGTAGCCAACATCAATAAAATTGTCAAATTGGCAAAAGCCATGGCGCACATGGGGGTTAAGCGGCTGGCTGGCACTTTTTGGGGCGTGGCCCACGTGTCCGGCATGAACAACAAGCTAGGCGCGTCACAAGCCAAAACGAGGGAGAAAAACAAAAGACTTAGGCAACGAACTTGCAGAGAACCTACGCTGGCTAGTTTCCTGACCAGCCAGAGCACTGCAGCCATGATTAAGGCCAGAGTCAGAGTCAAAGACAGAGCCAGAGCCAGAGCCACAGCCCAGGTCTTAGCTAATGCCTCAAACTGTTGCAAGTTGCATCGATTTGGCAAGCTGAGTAACGAGTGAGATGCCAGAGAAATGCACAGACTGTATATACATATATTTAAATATATCGACTTAAACTTATGAAAATAAACTAGGCAAAACTAATTTATGAGCACTGTAAATGTCAAAAGCAATTTTGTAAATATTAATAAAAATTAATCTAAAGCAATAACATTATATAACAAATAATTGAGTGAGCCATGACAAAGGTTTATCTATAACAAGATATTGAAAAAAAATTATAATATATATAAGTTTATTTAAAAAAAATAAGAAATATATTTACATAAATACATATATATTTATTTCCGTGTTAGAGCATACACAATGCGTTGTCTTTGATTCTGAAATGTGATTTATGCATTCGTTGTTTGTGTAAGAAAAACAAAAGCTAATAAAACAGATAATAAAAGAAAACTAAAAAGAAAAAAAACTAACGAAAAAATTGTCATCTTTTTGTTCGAAATGAAATGAGTTGCTGTTACAGTTGCTTGGCCCATTATTAAGTATGACACAACCAACAACAACAACCAACCACCAACAACCACTGCAAATTTGAAGCCAATCTAGACTCCAACGCAACTCGTAGATTTGTCCAGCCGGCCGGTGGCTCTGCACCACTCTGTCTACTTTATTTTATGATATTTTTGCAATGTTTTGTTTATTGTTGTCGCTGTCACACGCAATTGTTGCTGCTGTTGCTGCTGCTGTTGCTGTGGTTGTTTATGCAACACTGTTGAATTCTCTGTGCTGGGCAGGCATTTCACTTGGGTGGTTTGCCTGCTCGAGTGGCGCTGTCCAAAAGCTGAAAATGTTTGCAAATACTTACAGCTGTAACAGGCAGCAGCTCGAGTGGTTCACTGGTGGTGCAGTGCTTGTTGTTGCTCTTTAGGGCCTAGACAAACCGAAAAAAAACAATAATAACATTTTTACTTTCGTTTCATTTCACTTGAATGTGCTTTGTGCAACAATTGCTCTTTAAAGTGCAATCACTTTTTCGGGCTTTAGCCACACTTATTTTTCCGTAAACTGTTTAAGTAATAACCACATTGAGTTGGCCTCACTTTAGCGCACGCCCAGCCACTGGGAAGCTGTGGCTGTGAATTTCAATATTCAATTTGGATTTTTGGCATTTGGAATTTGGCAACGCAACCACAGTGTGCGGTTGCTTGCCACACATTGTGGGCGCACCGCTGCTGCAAAAAGCGAGCGAGCGACTGCAATTATTTTGATGTGCTAAAGCTTCCAGTTAAATGAACTCTATGAACTAAATTGCCACTTTTCCAACACTGTTGCAAGCAATTATATCCCAAGCCCCTACAGCAGGCTAGTTAGCTGCGCTGCAGCTGGAGGGAGGGCTGGAAGTCAGCTTTAAAGTATATAAGAGAAATGAGGGTTGATGTTTCTCTGCCTGTCGATTATATATCGGCAGACTGTATGTTCATTTGACGAACTATTTGTCTGTCCCTCGCCTTTCGTCCGTGATCCTATTCGAAAGAAAGAACTTCCGTCACTACGTCTTTCATCCTTCAAAGCGTGAGTGGTCGTGATATAAAACTTAGACTTCAGTCAACGACAAAGAAAATAATCCAACTGCCTTAATTCGGATGATCTCCATTAAAATTACGTTTTGCGTGACTTTTGGGATACCCTGTGCTTGTCTACCTCTCGACTGGTTCACTCTGAAACTGTCTTCATCAAATTCACACTATTACCCTTATCATATTCCCAACACTCTCTATTCGGCATTGTTCAACACGAGGATTCCTTTATTTTGTCAGTCTGTATAGAGTATTCGAAATATCTAGTATGGACACTATATGCTTTTGATAGCAATGATATAAGCTACCTCATGCTTAATTGACTATCTACTTTGAATGCACCACAAAATAATTCACAATAGTTTTGATGAGCGCTTTACCCACTCCTCGAAATGGAAATGTAAATGGAGCACAGACATTGTAAACCCATTTTTATAATTTTGCTTTTTTTTTTCAACCCAAAGCATTTGGCTCGTGGCAATGCAGTCAGTGGAGCTACAGGGCAGCTGTGCAGCTGCACATGCAGCCATGGAAGAAAAAAAGAAAAGAACAGTCAAGCAGAAGGAGAGGAAGAAGAAGCAGAAGTTGAAGTAGACCTAGAAGCAGAAGCAACGCTAGAGTTGGGAGCTGCTGTTAGGCAGCGACTCAGAACATTAATCTTCAGAGTTTGCTCGAAATTAAAAATAATAAAGCACTAAATAGAAAATGAAGCGAGGATTGGCCGAAAGAGGGGGGATGATAAACTCGCCCTCTCCCTCTCTCTCTCTCTCTCTCTCTTTCTCACTGGAGCTGTCAATGAGTAGAGCTAGAGAGAGTGAGAGAGAGAGAGGGTGAGCAGTAAAGTCAAAAAAAAAAAAAAAAAAACGGGGCTTACTCTTAATTGAGCATCGTGAACGCAAATGCAGCAATTCGTTGTGCTTGGCCGGCTGCGGCAAAGTCGAGTGGCACAAGCTGGAGCGGAGCCAGGCATGGTGGGTGCTTGTAGTGGGTCTTGACTAACATTCTTGGCCAAAAGATGTTGCGTGCGCAGTTCACTTGATTTCCTGGGTGGGCGTCGATGGGCGCACGTGGCTGACTGCAGACAACCACAGTGACCACTGACTGACTGACCACTACTGAGCAGCACCACCAGCACCATCCAACAGTATGCCAAGCGTAACAATTGGGCGGTGGCACCACCAGCCCATCAACAGTACCCGCCTACAGCTCCCCCATCCACTACACTGCTGCAAGACGTTTCCTCATTGTCTAATTAAATGGATCTGCAGTCATAGACACAGTTTGATTAGTTAACTGTTAACTGGGCATTCAGTGTGCCTAACCTCAACCTCTGCAGCCGACAACAGGTGGCGCCATGGGCCTAGAACTAAGACTTGAATGCAAACCTTTTCTATTGTTCAATTCTATGGAAATTCTTAGTTAACAAACGAATTTTAAGCATAAGAAAGTATAGAAGATAATGAAGAACAAGTGTAAATGAGATGAGGTGAGATGATTGGATTGGATGATACATATGTCGTCAATAGTTGTAAAGAAGGTTTGATACAGCAAAAAATATATAGTAGGCCTAGATAAGTAAACTACGGAAACAAAACCTACTTCAATATAGTTCAGCAGCATCTACAACAGGTGGCGCCACTGCATAGAACCAGGTTGGAATCGAAAGAAGAACAGTTTTTTGTTTGTTTGTTTTTTTGTCGAACTTTAACACTAAAATGGAGCAGCTGAGCTGCGCCCAGTTCTATTGGAAGACAACTTGATGAGTGGCTGCTGGCTAAACAAAATGTTGCAATCAACGAGGCTGTTGTCGTTGCTGTTGTTGTCATCACTTGCGGCAACGTTGTCATTGTGTACTTTTTTTTTACGTTTTGTCTCGCTGCAGCAGCAGCAGCAGCATTTTAAACTGGGTTAAAAGCACAAACGACACGCAAAAATGTGATGACAATTCGCCAAGCGAACGTCTCGAGAGCTGAGAGCACATCGAAGCGGGGCAAAACTTCACTTACTCAACTCGAATCATGATGTGGCTCATTCCTGTTATTAGAACAGATCCAGCAGCACAGAACTGAGCAGCCCATAAAGTAAACTAAGCTAGGCTACTTGGCACATTAGCTCAATCAAATGACAGATGATCTCTGAAGGGGGAATGAGTCGGCGCTTTGGCAGCTGAAGAAGTTCTAGTACATATCAGAGCTGATTGCATGGAATAACTGGAATTGTGTGTTCTCTGTGCGTTGAGGAAGAAGAAGGTGAAGTACTTTACTCTACCATAGACATACATATGTATATGTTTGCCTTATTAACTACCTGACAAACCTCATGGCAAGTAATTGTAACAGCTATTTATATCTACCTTGTAAAGTGGCTGGCAAATTTCATTGCAATTAGATTTTACAATATATCAAACTTTATACTCTCTAGTCAAGAAACCCAGAAAATTGAAAATTAGCATCTATAGCTGCTTTGTATCTGCCTAGCAAAGTTCATTTTAAATTATCTTTCAAACATTCAAAGATATGCATTGAAAAAGAAACAAAAATAAATAATTAAAAAAAAAACTCTGCATGTAAATAGATCTACTTTGTAAACTACCTGGTAAGGCCCCTGATATATGTAAATATATTTAATTGTATAACCTTGGCCCAAAAGCAGAAGAAACACACAGCTTGTACATAATTATAAAAAAAAAACTTACACATCTGACTTGTAAACTGTCTAACAAAAGTAAATTGCAAATTATCATATCAATGTATCAACCACGAATCACTTAAACTACTTTACTAAAGCTTGAAAAGTTGTAATACATATACTATCTGATAAAGTTCATGGCAAATGGTCTGGAATATATTTCTGTCAAATAAGTTGCTCATATGAAGTGAAATTTATGAAAGATGTTGATGTTAAATGAGTTCTAGTTAGCCTCAATTTCTACACAGATATTCTGTGGGGTACAATGTAAGCAAACTGTAAACAGATCACATTCAAACGTCTTCATATTGCATATAATTTATTTATAAAATATGTAAAAAAAATAAGGAACAATAAAAGTGAACAAGTTATTCAACTGCTTTAACTATATTATTTAATAAGCTAGCAGGTGCAAGGCTATAATCTCACAAAGCATATACACATATATAATATAAGTATATCTGATCTAATCAAAGTTGTGAAAACTTTTCCACCCGACATTCAGCTTAGCATGCTCTGAGGCTCATCTTCGTCTAGTTCTGCATTTCTAATCCTCCTAAGCTCTACTTGTCTTATATCTTAATCAGTTCACTTAAAGTTCTAAGCATCTACCATTGCCACATTTAAGCCGCAAAAGGCGCTACAAAAAGCAGCAACAACATTCAGCTTATGTATTATGGCCATGCAACATGTTTGGCAACATGTTTTGGTTTTTTTGGTTTTGTTGTGCGAGGCGGGGGCATACACATTAGCTCTTGGGCAATGTGGCGTAGGGGTGAGTGGGGCGATGGGGCAGCTGGCCCACATACGAAAAAATTGTGCGTTGGTTGAACCGGGATTTGTGGCACGATCCATTTTGTGGCATCGATGGCTGCTGCTCCAATTTGCTGACCATTTGGCATACTTAGAGCCGTTGTTGTGGCATGCAAATGCATGTGCAACGGCATCACAGCATGTGGCATGCACCATGCACCATCTGCAAGAGTCCAAGAATTATTCGAGCTGCGGCTGCAATTTGGTGCACTTGGCGAGCTGCTGCCACAGTTGCCACAGTTGCATAACCTGTATTAGTTGTTATTACCGTTTTGTGGCATCCACGGCAACTTTCTTGGCCAGCGAATCGCCAACAATTTGCCATTGATCGATAGACCAAACGCATCGAAAGCCCTAAGCTTCGCGCTCACAAGCTTTGCCACTTGCCAAAATAAAAGATAAAACAAAAAGCAAAAAAAAAAAAAACAAAAACAAAAAAAAGCGCAGCAAGTGGCAGCGCAGCTGGCAGCGCTTTGCCTGCAGTCGGTGCGACGCTTACAGCTTACAGCTTACAAGACGCACAACGCGACGACGCAAACTTTCAGTTGCTTTCGAGCTGCACAAGACGACGGTTGGTTTTTTTTCTACCAAGCACCAGTTGCCAAATTATAGAGAGCGAGCGAGCGAGCGAGCGAGAGAGTCGAGAGAGCGAAACGTGAAAAGTGAAAGAAATCGTCTTCGGCTTCGGTTAAGCTGCGGTTGCGCTTGCATTGCTTCGTCTTGAAAGAGTGAAAGAGAGAGGGAGGGCGAGCGCGCTGAGAGTAGCGGTAAAGTCGCTTTAAGCTCGACTTCGACTTCGAGTTCGACTTCGGCTTCGGCCACGAATTCAGTTGCCGTGCAGAACGCGAAGCGAACGGAACATCGCGGCTGTTCGATCACAAGTTACATTATTTTTTTTTTTTGCTGCTTGTTTTCTCATTTTCAAACGCATTTCATACGCGTCTAACGGTCTGACGCGACTAACGGTACGCGCCTAGTGATCTACAAATTGTGCTCATTTAACTGCTAATTCTTTTTTGTTTTTATTTTATTTTTTTTTTTTCATTATTTTTGGAAATATATATTTTTTTATAATTTTTTTTTTGTTGTGTGCCAAGGATAAACGAGTTGAGCGCGAACTGACACACTTTCCAGGTGCGCGCACCTGTTTACCCAAATCGTACTCAATCTCGACTTATTCCTGTGCTTCGTCCACTTACCAATTTTCTCTGTCCAGGCATGCTGAAACATTTATAACTTTTGCACATTTCGCAACGAGTTTCGTGTAAACAAAGTCAGCAAAAAGCAGAAAAGCAAAGAAAATTAATTTCTGCAAAAAATACAACAATAACAAATTGGTGTGAAAACAAATTGCAAATTCTGAGAAGGCGAAAAGTTTCCCAAAAAAAAACAAATAAAATAAAATAAAATAAATAATAATAAAAACAACAACGAAACTAAAACAAAGTAAACAAGAAGAAGAAGAGGACAAGGCAGCAACAGCTGAAGATCAACAAGAGAGCGACAAAATGCAACGCACGCAGTCGCTGCCGCTGCTGCTGCTGCTGCTGCTGCTAACGTCAGCGCAGACGCAGACGCAGGCGCAGGCGCAGAATATAGGTGAGTGTGTCAAGCGAAAGACGAAAAGTCGAGAAGCAGCGAAACCAAGAAGCAGCAGCCAAGACGCAAAATAACAAAAACAAAAAATAGCAAAACCAAAAACAACAGAAAAAAAATGCCAAACAAATTTTCTCTTGCTGCTGCTGCTTTTGGCTTCATCTTTCTGCTTTTGTGGGGTGGGGGGTGCTTAAAAAGTCAATTTTTTTGCATACACTTTTGTCGCTGAGTTTTTTTTTTTTTTTTTTATTTCCGGTTCTGTTCGAAACAAAAGCTTGTGCACCTTTTTTCCCACGTTCATAAAGCGAGCAGCAGCAACAAAAATAACAACAACAATATCAAGAGTCCAGTCAAGTGCCGGCAACTGGTCAAGTTGTTGTTGTTGCTGCTATTGTTGCTGCTCGCTTTATATCGGTCAGCTTTTGTGCTCGTTAATTGTTTCGTGGGATACGCGCGACAAATGAAACGAAGAAACGGTCAAAAGCGCCCCAAGTCTCATATGCATATTGCAAGCACAGTGAGCACACGCTAACGAGAACTTGCTTTAATTATAAAACGGAAACTTTAAAAAAATGTAAACAGTATTAGAAAGAGAAATACAATTATGTATATTTCATATTTTATTTAGAGTACATTTATAGTAAATATCCTGCGTAATGGAAACAATCAATAGAATTAGAAAAGCGTTATCTATTTTTTAGGCAGTTCCTAAGCTAACGAGATATACCTTAGAGTAGATCCTTTCTGTTCCAAGTATTACATATGTATATAAAAATTGATTTTATATCATATACAGACTATTATAGTTGTTAGTTGACTTAAATGAAATATACATTTTTCTCAAAATGTAAAACTTTGAATTTGGAATCGCATATAAAAAGTATCGCAAGATATATTGGGATAGTTTGATAAATCAGCGCATAGTAACTGCTCGAGTAACTAGAGTCTACATATAATATAAGAAACATGAACAGAGCTTAAATAACTTCTTTATAAATGTTTCAGATTAGTCAATCTTTAGTCTTGGTCATATATATAGAGTTTGCAATGGAACAAGCCTTAGCTGTCCTTCTTCTACCTTTCTCATTCTCTCTATGTATATATCTTTAATCTATACAATGCTCAATTTAAAGAACCTATAGCGTTCCTTCTCCTCTCTCTCTCTCTCTCTCTCTCTCTCTCTCTCTCTCTCTCTCTCTCTCTCTCTCTCTCTCTCTCTATTTCTTTAGTTCATAATAGTTTCAATTGGTATAATCCTTAGCTATGCTTCCATCTCATTTCTTCAGTAATATAAACTATTTACTACACTACTTTTGCCTCAGCATCCTGTACATTATATTCACTTGTTCGTCTCAGCCAGTGTATACTGTGCATACCGGGTATGCGAGTCTATTTGGCTAGTGGGCGTGTCCGGCAATGTTGACCGCAGGAAACGGATGTTTGTTTGGGTCAGCAAGCAGAAATAGCTGAAATAGCAGCAACAGCAACAGCAACTGCAACAACTGAGAGCTGAACAACCAAATGTGTCACAAGTAAAAGAGAAGGAAAAAACAAAAGACTTAGGCAACAAACTTGCTGCTGCTGCACGTGGCAGCGTCACCTGCCTGAAAGGCAACCAGCGCAACCTGTTGTGCCGTTCTTGTCTCCAATTACCAAACCGAGCTGCTGCACGTGGCAACAGATTGAGTTACAGTTAAACACAGCGCGCCGAAGAGGGCGAGGGAGAGACGCCTTGAACTTGAGAACAAAGAACAGCGTACGAACGGCTTTAACTTTTACTGTTATCCCAACAACCCCCCACCCCCCCTTCCACTTTTTTGTTTTCTTTTGTCTTGCTTTGTTTTGGTGGTTCATAACGAGTCCATTAAAACATAGCTCAATAGCTGTCGCATCATAAAAGGAAAGCAAAGGAACGATAGCCATGCATCGAGCTCAAACAAAACTGTCCCAAAAATTTAAATCTTATCAGCACAGCTGAAAAGCCGTTAGAGGCAGTGAAAAACTAAAACGAAAAAAAAAGGGTGGGAAATGCTTTGTAAGAGATTAATTTAAATTACAAATCAAAAACAAGAGACGGAAAACTCCGCAAGAAAATGCTAAAGCAATCAAGAAGAAACGAAACGAAATGAAAGGAGAGAAAGACAGATGGAAAATAGTGAGGTTAGCAGCGTTAATAACAACAACAATAACAATAATAAATTGTACAAGATATTAAAATAAAATTTACGACCAGCCAAAAAATTTCACAACAACAAAATAAAAACAGAAGGCAAGAAAAAAGCTTCGAGTTTGTTTGTTGTTTTTGTAGTCGCCTCAAATGGGAAAGTTTTTAATATATATACAGGCATACATACTTATATATATAGCAATATATATCGCAATATATATATATATGTGTGTGTGTGTGCATATCTAGCTTTTTTTTCTCAGCACAATTGTATTTCATATTGTTGACAATAAGAAAAGTAAAAGTGCAAACAGACTGAAGTGAAAAGGCAAAAGAAACAAAAACGAGGGGAAAAAACAAACAAACATTGTGGAAGAAGCTGCAGCTGAGGCAGCGCATTACGTATGTACCTTGCCCACATTAGATGATGGGATGACTGGGCTGCTATGGGTCTATACGATAATGGCCAGGGCTGTTGTGCTACAGCTCATGCTCATCATTAGCGTAATGATCATTAAATTGCATTGCGGAAGCTGTGCGATTTTAATTGCAATGCGAAAAGCGAAGCTCGCATCTAACCAATGCAAAGATACATAACTCACAAGAGCTATTATGTTGATGCTCCATGTCGATGCCACGGCTCATTTGTGCAACACACACCACACACCACACACACACACACCCACACACACACATCATGATCGTTTTAGAGGCGTGGCACATTGTGCGCGCATGCGTGCAAGCATCAGCCTTTTGCTTTTCATCATTATATTAATATTATTTCTGCGGTCTGAGGTAAAAATCCCCCAAACGAGGCGGCGGCTGCCCGGCTTGCCCTTACATAAGCGCGGCCAAACAACAAACTGGCCCAACAAGGAAGTCAAAACAAACAGAGTTGAGGAAGCCAAAAAGGCGGCAGCCGTAGGCGTGTATCACGCACTTCAGCCAGACAAACCGCACTTGCGTCTCTCTACCTAACTCTCCCTCTCTCCCTCTCCCTCACTCTCTCTGTCTCTCACTCTGTGACGGCCACCGCAACCCAGACTGGAGTGAGTGGATAAGCCTCAGACCAGATGTTTAAGTATCCTTTACCTCTCATCCATTACCAACAAGTTGCTTGCATAAGCCAACTGTTATGCAATGCACAAATAAACATACGCAGAAGTATTAGCTATCTTTTTTTTTTTTTAAACACGTTAATAAATTACTATTAGCCAAGTTATAAAAGTCTCAACAGCTTTTGCATACCAAATGGCATGGCTATTACTTACATAGTTCTACAGTGCACTAATAATAAATTCTTGATTTTGTTCGAAAAAAGTCAAAGTTAACGTAGGAAACGTCGATATATCATATTTCAAATCTACAGCTCTAAAACTTCCTGAGTTTCTTAAGATCATTAACAGCTTTTATCGTAATTTGTATTCACATAGCATAGCTCTATCTCAAAGAGATCCTGAGTTCCCTGAGTAGTATTGTAATACCAGAGAACATTATTGAAAATCTCAATGGAGATCCTGATCTTGAGTTACCTGAGAACATTATTAAAAATCTTTATAGAGATCCTGAGATCCTGAGTTATCTGAGAACATTACCTCTATAGAGATCCTGAGTTACCTGAAAACATTATTAAAAATCAATTTTTAACTATATATCTCTTTATACGGTATTTACATACCAAAATTTGATAGCTCATAATGTAACAGATTTTCAGTTCCATGAGAACGAATTTGCGTTTAGCTCAGTTTGCTCGTTAACCTTGCACAACATTTCAATGTTTTACTTTGCGGGAATTGCGTTAATCAGCGCTTAATGAATTTGATTAGTGTTTTCATTGATAATGAGCTCATTTGGGGAGTGCGACAAAGTGTCGAGGGCACAGGGTTTGCGCAATTGTCGCGCACTTGCTCATGGAGCACTCTGTGACTGACTCTCAATAGTCGCGTATGTTCAACATCACAACTTTACGCAATTCGAGTTGATTTTTGTTATTTTTCGGCTTTTGAATAAATTTCAGGTGCAATCTTCAGACGCCTTGGCACGTAGCGAGGGAGTGGGGCACGCTCAATGCGTGCAGAGCGTGGTGTGTGGAGTGTGGAGTGGGGCAAGTGTGGAATGAAAATGGAAATGAGACACTGCACAAGTTGCGCAAGTTGCAAAGTGGCCTTGCCAGAGACTCCGCAAGAGAGAAAAAAAGACGTCACTTAGCTGACAGTTTGTGTGGGTCGCTGATTGATACAAGCTCTAAGAGGGAGAGAGTGAGTGGGCTTAGTCTTATGGATGCCTACAGATTACTGTATGAGATGGTAGCCGGTCTCGATAGAGGATTAGCAAAACAATCTAGTTCAGTCAAATAAATTTCAACTCGTCATTTCTTACAGAACTGACTCACAGAAAGTCCATCAATCGATCGATCGAACAGTCAAAGATCAGTAAATTCAAAGTTCAAGAGATCGCCAAGAAGGTCACATTACATTTTCGTAGTATTCCCTTTTCACACCTGAGCCCATACAAAGAGAGAAAGATAAAAGTTAGACAATCACAATGATCAAAACCCATAGAAGCTATAAACATCAAAGCTAGACATAATGATCACTGATCAAAAGAATCACGATCAGTTTGTTAAATAGACAAAAGCTATGCATAGAAATGCTTTAATAAATGAAAACTCGAGCACTTATACAAAAGTTGTCTTTGTTCAACCAGATCAGAGATCACTCACGATCAATCTTATGTAACGATCTACAAAATTTAAATTCGTAAGCTTTCAGAAGATTGCATAGTAATATTATTTATTATGATACAACTTTTAGTGTATAGAATGTACAACTTACTAAGTTTTATAATAAATGTAATTATGATATTCATATATTTATTGCACAAAAAGAAAAAGAAAAAGCTTTCATAATATATTCATTTAATGATCATCAAATATTTATAGATAGAAATTTCTAGCTTACATATAATATACATTTGCCTAATTATCAAAACAGATTTTCTATAAAGCTACACTTACGTCAACCCACTAAAGAAGACGATCTATACATACATATATTTATATATATATGTATGTATATATATGTATGTATATATGTATGTATAGTATATATGTATAGCAGACTTAATGCATTTGCTTTGGCATTCCGTTGAGTTTTAGGTTATTGTATTTATGTGAGGTGCAGCTCATTTGTATGGAATGCTCATTATAGCCATATGAAATATCAGCTGCAGTTGAATATTTATTTTGATGAGCACACGCACACATTGACATATACACACGCATGGATAGTAAAAGTTTCGCGTTCGTTGCCTAAGTCATTCGTTTGGCGCTGTGCGAAGAAATTGTAATGTGTGTCGCAGTGAAATGCGCGGAAAGTGAAACTAAGCATCTAATAAATAAATGAAATTGTTTGCTATTAGTAGCGCATTTAAATGACAACAACAGCAACTGCTGCAGCAACAACAACCAACAAGCAACAAGCAACAACCAGCCGTGCCAGCAACATGAAAGCTGAAAGGCAAAAAAGGTGTAGCTAATGTCTGGACGACAGAATTTATTCGCTTTTTAATTTAATTAATTGTAATGAATGTGAGTGTTGCTGTTGCTGTTGCTTGCTGTTGCTACTGTTGTTGTTGTTGCCATTTTGAAATAAGCTGGCAACAATTGGCCCGCTGGCTGAGTGGCACCTGATTCATGACTCGTTTCGCAGCCATCAATGCCACAAGGCGAACGCCATCGAAATTGTTATAAATAATTGCCTTTTGTTAATAACTTTAAATGCTCGACGTGCGTGTGTGTGTGTGTGTGTGTCTGTATCTATGTATGTGCGTTTCGTCACTGGCCCACTAAAGCTTAAACAAAAAAAACCAAAGCAAAGCTGTTGCAATTGCCATAAAATCGACTGCCAAATGCGTTGCAGCTGAAAATTGAACTTGAAGCCGAAGTGGAGGCACAACAGCTGCTAGCAATTATCGATATATATCGATTGTAGTGCAGCATAGATTGAAAGTAAAAGAAATCTTTCCACAATTATTATCTGAAATTTGAGTCTAAGCTGAAAGCTGTTCACAAAGACTTAGCCTAGGCTCAACTAGCCTGTCACGCTAATAGCACAAAATACGATTAAATATGCGTTGCGAGTATGCTCAACTAGGTTATACCCGACAGCTACTGCTTATTGATTTTGAATATTAACATAAATGAAAACAGTTTTTGGGCTTGCTATAAATTTTTCCAATCTCAGTTGAAACTGAACTTAATTCGAAGCAAAATTGTTATTCAAATCGAATCTTTCTCAAAAATAATGTAAATGTGTCAAAATTAGTATAAAAAGATTTGTAATTCTTCCAATCTCACGACGATAATGTTAGACAATTAAATTCCCGCCTCCCAGAGGGCGTAGATCTTTAGCATAAACGTTTAATAGCTTTATTCATGCCGCAATTAAATTATTTTTGTGATAAATAGCTGTATCTAAATGACTCCTTCTCTAGTTTTCTACTAGTTCTACCCATTTGTTTGTATTATTTTTTTAAAACAAACAAAACCTATTTCAGTCAAAAGCCATTCAATTTCGAATTTGGCAAGAGCTGAGCTCGCTTGTTTGTTTCTTCGCATTGCTTAAGATCTTTCGATATGGCAACTTTCACAGCGACAGGTAGCACAACAAAAAAAAAACTAAAATAAGTTGTATATTTATATATAAATATAAAATATATATATATATGTATGCAGAAACAATGCGAAGGCAGCGCCCACACACACACACACACACACACAGGTCTGAAGAATGTTGGGCCGCACTTGTTGTGGGTGAAAGCCAAGCCCATGGCACACAGCAGCACACACACACACACATGCACTGGGAGTCACACACATGCGACAATTATAGACATGGCCATAACTTGATCAAGCCAATTGATTTTGCACCACTGTGCAGCAGCTGCTTGAGCAACTCTGGCAAAACCAATAACAATTGCCATAGATTAGCGCCCCAATGGGACGTTGCCTTAAGAAGTGCACAAGAGTATATATATATATATATATATATATGCATTCATACTTACCTATACATATGTGTATGTATATACATGCATGTGCACAGCTAATTGCATACATGCTCTTGCACTTGCACTCTAGCTAATGCATGGCTAATGCTGAGCAATTGCTCTTGCGCCGCAACAGCATCATCATCATCATCATGATTGTTTTGTTCATTATGTTAGCAAGTTCAATGGCCGTTGGCTTATCCACTAGCAATCGGAAGTGTGGATGACGCTGCGCTTCCAATCAATAAACGCGCCAGCAACACTTGCCACACATGAGCAATTGTTGCTGCTGTTATGGGGCGTTTATGCCGCTGTCTGTTCAGCTGCAGCCAGCCAACAGTTTGTTGTTGTTGATTTCATAATGTTTGTTGTTGTTGTTGCTCTTGCTGTTGCTCTTGCCAGCGGCAACAGTCTAGCGGTAAATAGCGAACGATTGGAATGCCAGCAGCAGCATGTGGACACAAAAACTAAAGCGCCAACAACAGCAGCAGCAGCAACATCAGCAGCAGCAGCAGTAACAACAACAATGAAGGCAGCAAAATAACATTTATTTTATAATCAAGGCACGCCAGCAACACGAGAACAGCAACAACAACAGCGACTAAAGTGAAATTTTCATAATTATTCGAAACGCTGTCCACTGACTGCTAAACTGCTTCTAATTTTCAGTCCAAGGCGTTGCCAGCTATTGTTGTTGTTGCTGTTGTTGTTCATTTGCATAGCGCGAGTTGACAAAAAAGTTTTTACTTTATGAACTTCACTGAGGAGAAAGGCCAACAGCAACAACAAAAATACATTTGTTATATTTATGTTGTTGCTGTTGCGGTTGCTGTTGCTGCTGCTGCTGCTGCTGCTGCTTTTATTATTGTAATTCTTAATGCCTTTTGCTTGACTCTTATGCAAATTATTTGACCAAGCCAAGCAAGTTCTACAAGCCAAATTCATATATGTTGTTGCTGCTGCTCGTTTCCACATTTAAGTTAGAAAAAATAACAAAAAATTGTGCGGCGGCTGCCAAAATGAAAACCACAAAAATGCCAGAAAAAAAAGGCAAACAAAAATCAAGAGTTAACCAAAAAAAGAATCCAGACAAAAACAACAACAACAATAGAAAAAAATCTTTGCGGCGTGTGCAACAAATTAGGCACAAACCAAAAATTAATGCAAAAAAAAACTTACAGCAACATCTAATGATATATTGCTAGCGCGCAGCAGCAACAACAATGCGGCACACACAGCAACTGCAACGAGAACGCTTCTCAGCAACAACAACAACAACAACATACACACACACACACACACACACTCAACGCACGAGCCGTGAAGTGAGCTGAGCCGAGCTGTGCTTAGATATTGCTGCTGTGCTTTCAACGCCTGTTGCCGCCGTGTGCTGCCTGGTCTGCCAGCAATTGCAGGTGTTTTCGCAGCTGCTGTCAAACACACACACACACACACACACACACCTGCACACATATACGCGTGCATTTGGGCTCGTCTTGACCCAGTTTGTGTCAGAGAAGGACGAGTGCAGTCAGCAGTCGCAGCCGCAGCCGCAGCCGCAGCCGCAGCAACATTTGCTGCTGCCAACACCTTTCTTTCCGCGCATGCACATTGATTTGTTGGCTTGACTTGGAATGCGGTCAACTGGCAAACGGCTGCGAGTAGAACCAACAGCATCAGCAGCAGCAGCACTGCGAGCAATCGAGCTTTGGTCAATGTCGTAGCCAATTGTTGCCGTTGCTTGGCCTTGCTTTGCTGCTTTAGCGGCAATCAAGCGTTTCCTTTGGCGGCAAAAGTGCCGCAAAATCGTATCGAACCTGTTATATGCATATACCCATCTCTCTCACTATCTCCTTGTCTCCATCTCACTCGCTCACATGCTGTCTGGGCTCTACTTTCGAGTGAGACCTTGTCAACAGTTGTGGCACAGGTGAAAGATGTTGCTGCTGTGCTCGATGCTGTCATTGTCTATTGCTATTGCTATTGCTGTTGTTGTTGTTGTTGATGCTGTTGCTGCTGCTGCTGCTGTTGTTGTTGCTGCTGCTGTTGCTGCTGCTGTTGCTAGTTCTTAGTCTGTGCGTTTTATATAACTGTTTAAGCATGAAAAGTTTATTGTTGTTGTCTGCGTCTGGCCGCCTATGTTGCTGTTGTTGTGCGTACCGTTACATAAATGCTTAGAGCCAACAGCAACAACAATGAAGAAGAAGATGGCAAGAAGTCAAGACAAGTCAGCGCATGTTTATTTAATGCGCTTAACAGCTTTTAGCCGGACAACGACTCTTAGACATGCTACAAAATGACTAGCTGGCTCGCTCGCTCTCTCTGTCTCTCTCTCTCTCTCTCTCTCTCCCTCTCCCTTTCCCTCTTTCGTTCTATGTGTTGTTCTCGATTGATGTCTCAATTCTGAACTTGAGCGGAAGTACAAATCAAAAGACTTAGGCAACGAACTTGCAATTACTTGCAGTGCGCGCACACACAGACACAGACAGAGAGAAACAAAAGGCAATTGCGAAATGGTTTTTTAACAAGCTGCTGCTAATTTTTTTGCCCGCTAGCAACCAAATGCAGCTGCAGCAACAGCAACAGCAACAGCAGCAGCAGCACCAACAACTTCTAACTGGGTCAGGCAGCGTCTGCTTCAAGAAGCAACTTAAATGAAATTCTCGAAAACCGGCCAAGTGAAGCAACGCGCCAATTTATGTAAATCCAAAACCAATCAGCCTCAAACGGCAACAACAACAGCAATGCTAGCAGCAGCAGCAGCAGCAGCAGCAGCAACAGCATCGTCATCATTATGATCATTATGAGCGCTGATAGTCTAACGGTTTAAACCGTTTCTGATTTGACAAACAACAACAGCAGCAGCATTCAAAGTAGAATACAAAGCTGAAGCGCGTAGCTAGCTTTGACTACGAAAATTGTTTTCCATATACCCTATAGACTAGGTAGAAGGTATGCTATGCGCTACAGCAGCCTTGCTCTAATCTTACATGGAGACTTTCCGAGATAAACACATTGGACTCGGTGTTCAGTTGGTGAAGCAACTTAATGGGATCAAAGCTCGTTGACACAATGTTCTTATATAATTCTAACAATTAATAGGGAAAAATACTTAAAAATTCACAAGTGAAATTCCAAGTGTTAACTGCCTTCGTAGGCCACAAAGAAGAGTTGTCTTAGCTGTTCGCATAATTAGGCCAATGAAAACCAGTTTTGCCAGACTGTCTATAGTTCGAGTATTATATAAATTGAAAGCCAGAGATAATGATTGGGATGATAATGTGAATGATAATAATGAAATTGATAATGAGAATGGTAATTATAATGAGATTAGCAATGAGAATGTTAATGAAATTGACGTTGAGAAGGACACTATAATAATTAGTAGCATAATAATAATGATAATGGCATTGACTAAACGGACAATGATAATCATTAACTAGGAGGACAATGCTAATGTTAATGTCTATAATGAAGATTAAAATAATCGTATTTATAATGTTAATGTTTTTGATAATGAGGAAGATAAAGATATTGACAATGACGATGATAATCATAATGAAATGCATAATGATGATGACAATGATAATGAATATTATAAGGATTCTATTGATACTATTCTATTGATACTAATAGCGAATCAGTCAAAATAATATTATATTGATAATTAATAATTATTGTTGATTCTTTCCGTAGTTGATGTCTTTTCCAATTCTTCTAGCAGGGCAACCGCTAGTCGTGCATGCTTCACCCCATTTAGCTGCTCTTTTATTTAGCGGCAATACGAACGCGCGCAACTCAGCACGATATCTTATAAAATAAGTTGGCCCATGAATCATTGCGGCTTACAAGCAAAGCTCTGTTGCTGCTGCCCTCTGTTCCCTGGCCCGAATTTGCTGCTAGTCTCGGCTAAGCCGAGAGCCGTCTGTGGGCAGCCCACTAAATAAAAGGGAAAACCTTTGTAACGGGCGCATCTTTTTGGACATGCTGCGCTTTTCACTTGCCACCGTTGCTGCCGCTGCTGCTGCTGCTGCTGCTGTTGTCGGTTGGCTGTTGCTGCTGAGCTATCTCAATTGGGTCATCAGGCAAGGCAAATGTTTGCTTTCCTTTGGCCGCACTTGCACTTTTCAATTTCGTAATTGAAGCCAGCAGAGAAGAAACTGAAGAAGAAGTTAATGATAAAAAGACGATAAAGAAGATGAAGTTGAGGCAGCGGAACTGAAACTTTTTTTTCTTTGCTGCTTCTGCAGCAGCAACCGAAGCGTGGGCGTTGAGCAATCAGCGCATGACGCGACCTACTGCAAGTCGCACAGCAGTTGCCCCCTGTTCCAACTCCCCCACTCCCAAAACTCCCTCTCTCTCTCTTTCATTACCTATTAGTGGCCCCCTATCTTATTAGCCGGCGAGCAATGTGTAGAGCTGGGCGTGGTCAAACGAGCTGACAAATTCACACGCCAACCGAAGACAGCGGCCAGAAAATATGCTAATTGCAACACAGAGACAGCTCCACTTACTGCTCCCCAACCCCCAACCATCAAGCACAGCCACAACCTACCCCCGCGCTCATTATCCACTCTGTTGGCAATTAGGCTGCATTTCTCTTACTGCTGTTGCTGTTATTGTTGTTGTTGCTGTTGAAATTTAGCGACCCATACGCAAATTGTTGTCATCGTCGTCGCATGGAATGCGAATTGTTTTGTGACTCTCTGCCACAAGTTGCATTGCCCATTTGGCTGCAAATAGAAAGCGTCGTGCAACCGCCAATTAGCTTATGAAGTGATCGCAGAAACTTAGGTGGGCGGGGGGAGGTAGGAGAAATGGGAGGATAAATGGCTCGAACCGAGCAGCTGCTAATTAAAGTTCAGTTCAAAGACATTGAAAAATAAAGCCTAAATAGCATTAAAGCTCAAATGAACTAGTTATTTTGCCCAATTTGTTAGTTGCACGAGAGCTGCTGATACTGTTGCTGAGATGCTAAATATTTTACTTATGAACTAGTTCATTGGTTCATTGCTTCATTTATCTAAACTTATCTAGCTCATTAGCAGTATTTTTAACTGTTTAGCGTACACCAAAGCAGTAGAGCTACTAAGCGTTAATCTTTTGCTCAAATGAACTAGTTCATTTTTAATTATTCTGGGCAAACTAAATGCCTGGAAATGCTTGTCTCTAACTAAAAACCTTTTACCTAAATTAACTAGTTTGCCAAATATGATCATGTTGTTCAACTAAACTAGTTCTTTGTTCTAACTGCGTTTTGCTAGTGTGAACTTAGAAGGGGTTCGCTGTGAGTCACGGCTAATTGCATAGACTGGCTGAGTCATACAACTGATTGCGTTTCACATAGTTCATTGAACTAGTTCCACAGTTCACACTAATTGACTGATCAACGTGCAATTCAATTCACATGCAATTAACATTTCACCTGCGAAAAGAGAAACAGCAACAGCAACAGCAACAGCAACAACAATGGCAACAACAATACACACTAACCGCACACCCTTTACGCCCCTTGGGCCACTCCCCTGCCGCCCATGTTCTTCTGCATTGTTTGTGGCCTTGCTGACCCGGCTGGACTGAGCGAAGCTTTCGCTTTTTATTTGTGTTTCTCTAGCTCGATGAATGCTTTTTATCTGTAATTTGTTGAACTCACTGCCCAAAGACCACCTCCCCCATCCCTTGAACATTGCCCTCCCCCTCTACCTGAACACGCACAACTTATTTTCGGGCTTGTGCAAACAATTCGATATCTCAAAGCTACAAAGCAACTGTTGCTGACGGCCAATTTGTAGCTGCAGCAACAGCAACAGCAACAGCAACAGCAACAGCTGCCTCTAACTGTTATATTTTTATGGCTCATTATTATTGTTAACATGATTTACATTATTATGACGTTTATTGTGTTTATTATGAATAATATGCGTTGATTTTTATTGCATTTACGAAAAACTCGAAAGAAAAATGTAAAAAAAAAAAAAATAGTTATTGCTGCGTCTTTTGTTTTCTACAAATTGCTCTCGTTGTCACTGCCCACTAGAGTGTGTGTGTGTGTGTGTGTGTGTGTGTGTGTCTATATATATATTTATATAGTTATAGCTTTATATGCGGGGTATCACTTTCACTAGGCTGGCGCACGTAGAAAGCCAAATGAAAGCAAAGGCAACAAACGAAAACCAAACAAAAAGCTGACAACAAAACGTTGCACGTTGCGGCAGGTAACAACAACAACAACGACAACGGCTATAGCTAGCCCTATGAAGCACGTATATATATATATCTGCTCACAATTTCCATGCTTGGCTGACGCCTTGGCTCAACCTTTTTCCTAGCTCACATCGGGAAGCAGTTCACCAGCTCCAGCTTCAGTTCCAGTTCCAATTTCTTTGCGTTTTTGTTTTCGGCTCGTTTGAGCGCACAGCGTGGGAGTTACAGTGAAGCCTGGCTGTGTAACTGAAACTGAAATTGAAAATTAATTCATGAACTTGATTTCTTAATTTTTGTTGTTGTTTTACCCAGTTTTCGTCTCTTTCTCTCTCTCTCTCTCTCTCTCTCTCTCTCTCTCTCTCTCTCTCTCTCTCTCTCTATTATATATAAATTTAAATTTGGCTGCACTGATTTGATTAGTGCCGCCAGCAACTAGCAACAGCAACAGCAACAGCAACCAGCAACAGACAACTTGCAACAGGGTAGGGGCAGGCAACGGGCAACCGTTATGATGAAATTGCTCGACATTGATTGTATAAGCAGCGGCTGTCTGCCACTTGCAACTGGCCATAACACGCCAGCAACAATTGCTGCTGCTGCTGCTGCTGCTGCTGCTGTTGTTGCTGTGGCTGCAGCTGCTTGGAAAGTTGCATTGGTCAAATGATGCTGCAGTTATTCGAGCATTTATGGCATGACTGAATGCCCAAGACTGTGCACAGTCCATAAGGCAAGCGCTGCTTAATGAGCTGCCAGCTGTGTGCAGCATGAAATGACATACACAACAGCAATAACAGCAGCAACAACAACTGGTCGAGAACCTCAGCTCACTGTCTGCATCGGTTGAATGATAATGTTTAGCTTGGAATTTGCAGTCGACACGACAGCAACATCTAACTGACTCACATATGGAGCAGCAATAGCAATAGCAACAACATCATGATCTATGGCCAGCGGTCAGCAGCAATTCAAAGCCGAATGATGAACAGACGCCTCAGACGTCATGACATGCAAATGCGCCTGGGAACTAACTAAATTGAAAATATAATCACCGAACAACAGCAGCAGCAACAATTGTTGTATATTTTGCATACGTTACGTTGTTTGCAAATCTCACAGATTTTAAAATATTCAGACGGGCGGCTAATGAAATAAGAAAGGTTTTTTTTATTTATTAAAAACAACAATAGCCATGAAATCTTAGCATAAAACACTTGATAAGAAGCGAAGATTAATTGTTATTCAGCATTAAAATTCACAATTTGCCAACAATTAAAGTTGTTGACATAAAAAACTCTTTTAGTTAAGAGTTATCCAATTGCCACTTGGAAATATATTTATTATATATTTATTTACATAATATTTACATACATACATATGACTGCTACAAACTGTTAAAGCAATTCTCTTAGCATGCTCGCTATCAAATTCAAAGCATTAAGTGGAATTTAAGTGAAAGGAAAACTCTCTCAAAATTAATTCATTTCCAGGATTCAAAAAAGAATCCGCCAAAGCTTCATTGCCAGCCCACCAAGCTCTGTTGAACTCCCTTATTTGTACAGGGTATTCAGCTAGTGCATTTCAATTGCAAATAATTTGCATTCGATATGTGAATCTGTTCAATGAAATGAGAATTGAGCACGAATATTTAATGTCTCTAATGTATGCAATCATAATTCGCTGCAGCCACGCCCACAAAGCAACCCTATTCATATGGTGTCTCACAGAGGGTATCGCACAGTTAGAAGCTTTTGCCTTGTGCTTGACAGTTGTTGTTGTTGTTGTTGTTGTTGCAGCTATATTCTCACGCTTTGCATTGACAGCAATTGCAAGCGGACAACAAGCGGCGAGCTGAGAACATTTTGCAATGCTGAATTGTTGGCATTTTTGAGGCGTTTCGCTAACACCAGCTAGTCGAGCTAGTCGAAATGCCCAGCAACAACAACAACAACAACAACAACAACAATAGCAAGAACAACTAGAGCCAAACTGGAACGGAACTTGCTTAATTGCCCAGTGCAAAGCCATTGGGGAGCTCTGGCCACAGTTAGCCAGCTTGGCCAGCTTGGCCAGCTTGGCCAGCTTGGGAATTTGACAGGTTGTTGGCCGACAAATGTCGACATCGTCGCATTTTATGAGTTACCCATAACTACGCAGCCCGTAGGATCTGCATTGGAAATGCATTTGAATGCTGAACACCTGTTGAAATAATAATATCCGTCAATTTGTTTTTTGTTGCCAACAGAAAAGTGTTAATTGAACTACTCCACAGACTTTAGTGTAGCTCGACGAGAGTCAATCGCAGAGCCTAAGCTGCAACTGAATGCAATTGGTGATTTCCACTAGTGAAATGCAGCCTTAGCTAAGCTGAGAAGTTAATTTTATCTTAGCAAAGCAAAGCTTAAAAACAAATTAAAATTATTCTCTAAGATTGGCAAATCAACTTACTTCTACTGCCAAAAGACTGAAATATCTTTCAGCTGCATTTTGATCTTTATACATAAAGTCGTTAGGTTGATTGGCTAACCTGAGCATCAAGTCTTATCCCTTCAAGCCACTTCGCTAATGCATACGAATAGCAAACTAGAACTCCCGTAAGTCAAGTCTATGATTCCCATAATAATTTCTATTTGAATTCCAATTCAAAAATAGGTTAAGCCATCAGCTAATCAGCTAAATTAAGAAATCAATCAGAAAAAAAAAAAAATAGTCAAAGACTAAATGAAACTGTATAAAAAGCCAAAGGCCAAGACCTTTTTGTTATTGATGAACTTTTAATATGCGACTCGAAGTTCTCTTGCATAAATGAATATTAATGCTTAATCAAATATTAACAATATATGCGTAAGCTTAACTAATCTCCCTCTCTCCCTCTCTCTCTCTCTTTCTAGATGATGGCTGCAGTTTTCCAGGCTCTCCGGCGCACAGCAGCGTGGTCTTCTCGAGCGCAAATCTGACGCAGGGCACCGTTGCCTCCTACAGCTGTGAGCGTGGCTTTGAGCTGTTGGGACCCGCACGACGTGTCTGCGACAAGAGCCAATGGGTGCCAGAGGGTATACCGTTCTGTGGTAAGTGCAGCATGACTAACAGTTACCCTATAAAATCTCAATTGAGTTCCTAAGAAGAGATGCTCCTTTCAAGGCTTGTTAGGAGAGCTAAACTTTATATATAGATATCCTATAGTATTGTAGCATATTAGACCATCAAACAAGTAACCCAGATTAGCTGAATAATTAATGATACTCGCATTAATCGAGCTCTCTCCTTCATACATATGCAACTTATAGGGTATACAGTAGTCTGCTACTGTCATTGGCTCACATTTATATATTATTACACGACTGCGTGACCCCACCCTCTAAACCTTTTCAATTTGGATAAAGGCTATTGTGAAGTGCCTGCTGTAAACAAAAGACTTAAGACACAAACTTGCCGCAGTCAATTGGCCCGTTGAACATTTTGTAGCTTCAATTAGCACCTTCTTCTTCAACATCAAGTTCTTCTTCGACATCTTCAACTTGGCTGACTGCCGAAAACGAAGACATGTGCTCTCCATATGTGCACACAACTTTCACCAATGGCAACGACAGCAGCAACAGCAACAGCAACGGCAACGGCAGCGACAACGTTCTCAATGATACACGCGCCATCGGAATTCCAATTTCCAAAAAACCGAAATCCAATTCCAAATGCAAAGTGAAACATGATTAACACGACGCACAATTTGGCCTGCATTTGTGTGCGTGTGTGTGTGTGTTCTCGATGAAAGGCGGAACACACAGCAACAGCAACAGCAACAGCAACATGTCCGATCGAAATGCGAGTCGAACATTGAACGTAACGATTTGACCCACATTTGCGGTAGTTCGTTTGTTGATCTTTATTTTTGTTTGTAGCCACGAAAAATATGTATAGAGAGAAAAAAAAAGAAATACAACAACAGAAATAATGTTCTAAGTGAATTAGACTAGGCAACAACTTCCGCCCGTTAAGCAAACAACGTGAAAATTGATTGACAGCAGCAACAGCTCACGCAAATCGAGCTCGAATTGAAATTGAAACGAAATACAAAATAGAAATTTCAATTCAAATTAAATTCGTTGCAGATGGCAGAGTTGAGTTCAACTTGAATTGAAAGTTGCAATTGAAATTAAATTGAATTGAAATTGAATTGAAATCTAATACAAATTTATTTCTGATTTAATTGAAATTGAATGCTGTATAAATTGAAATTGTATAAAAATTGAATGCAATGGAATTTTAAATTAATTGTTAAATTGTTAAAAATTCAATGTAATGTAATTCAATGGCAATATTAAAATTATTTGAATTGAAACTAGAATTAAGATACAACATCAGTTCAATGTACAATCTAAACTCAATTCATTGAGCAATTGTCTGACAGCCTTGACCCTTTCTGCGGCTACTTAGGCAGCCCATCTGCAATTGTGTGCGTGTGAAGCAATCGGCTCTGACAAATGGTTCTACACAAAGCATCGTTTAGCTACGCCCACGCAATGTGAAACTAGTTTTTCATTTCCTCGTGAATAAGTTTACATAACTGTTTTCAAGTCGAGCTGCAGCTGAATGAAAAACGAGGCAGACAGATGATGATACCGTAGCTAGAGTCTCAAAGAACTAGAAGCGATTCCACTTGATATATGTCTATACATATGTGTAGCTTGCCCATTAACATTCGTATCTTGAGTTAAGCCAATGTCAAGTTAGGCTTATCGATCAACTGCTGAGTCGATTGTTAATAGAGCCGATTCGACTCGGTTTTCAGTTGGCTCAAAGTTCGATTTGGTCTATATGTCAAATGTTGTCATTACGTTTCCCAGCTTCGTAAGCCTGGCTTGCAAAGCGTTAACGGTTTTTATTTCTTCGTTGCGTTTTGTTGATTTACGCTGTCACAGATTTTCGAGTGGTAAATTGCGCCCTGCAGACAAATTGACGTTGCTTGCGGCAGCCGGCTGAATGATGGCAACCCACAGCCGGCGGTACGAATCGTCAGTTTCATTGATTAATTGAACAATGGCTGGATTGAATGGGAATTGAAAGAGCATAGCGCCAAATTGAATGTGAACGCAATGATTGGGAACCAGATGACACAGCAGGCGGTACTACAAAACGCCAAAGCCAAAGAGCCCAACATCAAATTGGAAATTGTTAATTGAAAATTGAAATTGAAATTGAAACAGAAGTAGGGCGCACTTCTACCGGCATTTGTCACAGATGGAAAGTGTTGAAAAGTGAGTTTAAAGTTGAAAGACCAACTGAAAAGGCTAAGTCTTCAAGGCGAACTAGGTCAAAGAATATTAGAGATTAAAAAGTAAATTCATTGATTGAAACAATTTAATTGAAACTGAATAGAAAAAAAATATGATTATGATAAATAATAATATTTTAAATTGAAAGAATAATATTCAATTAAAATTGAATTCAAATCGACTAAAATTTGTATAAAAATTGATGCAATTTAATATGAGGAATTCAATCGATCGATATATCGATATATATCTATATAGACGAAAAATCTTAAGAGAGCTCAAATCCCAACGAAATTGAACCGAAACTGTTCAACCAAATCGAATGCATTTGTCAACAGCAAAGAACTCGCTGCGGCTGGGAACTTAATTAACGTTGAAACTTGAACTTGAAGCTGAAGCTGAGCTTGACGCTGAGGCTGAAAGCGGAGATAGAGATGGAAATGAAAATGGAAATGGAGCTGGAAGTGCCACCAAGAGCGGCACCTGCCAGCGAGATAAGCGTAGATAACTCGAAGCAGTTGCTGCTCACTGTAGAAAGTCAGTTGAAATAAAATACAGAAAGAAAAAAAAAAAAAAAGACTAAAGAAGAAGATTTTTACGATCCGCGATCTGAGAGCGCGTCATGAGCCGCTGCCTGCCTAGCTGTAGAGCCAAGTGAGCCGGTGTGCCTTCTTTATCCGACAGATGCATCTGATTAATGAATCTCTCAATGCTGCCACACACACACACACACCCATACACACACACACACGCACACTCACTCGCATACAGTGCGTAGCAATGTAATTAAGACCAAGCAACAACAATTACAACAAAAAGCAGTTGAAAGAAAAAGTTGGTAAAAAAAAAGACCAAATTTCACTTTTGCTTAAATAAGTTTTATACCCTGTAACTAATTCAACAGTAGATAAACTATATTTAGCAGGTGTTTTGGGCAGGCAAAGCTTATAGAAAGGGTAGCTTAATATAAGCGTGATATATCTTATCAAATGAAATGCCTGTCGATATATGTATACTATCGATAGTTAAAAGTTGACATAGAAGAAAACTTATCAAACGGAAAAGTTCCCTTCGATCTTTCAGCTCAAACTTGATTCGATTCCAGGGTATCTCTTATCGTTTGTCAATCTCTTAGTTACATGCAGCCAAGTCGCATAGACACACAAATTAGTTATGGGCCTTGTAACACTCGCTCGGGCTAATTGGTTACTAGCCAGCTAGAAGGTCTGTCGAGTTTGTGACTTTAACTTGACAAATTTTTGCAGCTAGATAGAACTTTTTTCGATTTTGGTTTATTGTTGTTGCCGTCTTGAAAGCGTGTCAGGGCCATGCACAGTGCTAGGCCCTGGCCAAACTTCCATGGACCTTGTTGTGGTCTGGGAAACAATAATACAAATACAATAAAACAAAAGCCTTTGCTGTGAGCACCTAACGCACTCTTCGAACAAACCGTATGAAATCTGAATTCGCATTTTCTTTAATCTTAACTCTTGAACTATTTCTCATCTCGTTAGTGCTAAACGTGGCTGCGGGCAAGGCGCCAATGCAGATATCAACTGATGGCGCCGGTGCACCACAGAAGGCCATCGATGGCTCCACCTCCGCCTTCTTCACCCCGGAGACCTGTTCGCTAACCAAGCCGGAACGCTCGCCCTGGTGGTATGTCAATCTGCTGGAACCATATATGGTGCAGCTGGTGCGTCTGGACTTTGGCAAATCCTGTTGTGGTAAGTTGACTCATAAGAGATAAAACTGAAGAAGTGAAAAAATTAGCTAAACTAGAGAGAGCTTGCAGCTTATTAAACGAAGTGAACTCGAGGCATATATAAGGCTGTGAAGCTGCTAAAGCTTTGCTGTCATAGATTGCTATACAAATAAAGTTCATTATTTTTAATGAGCTTTAGCTTAAAGCTTTTGCTTCACATTTATATCAGCTGAAATTTGCAATTTCTCTGTGATTTGTGAATCAGAAATTTGTTCAAGCTTTCACTTGAACTATATGCAATTTAAATACTTCACAAGGCATTTGTAGCTGCAAGCTTTAATGTGCTTTTCGACCTTCTCATGTATATTAAAAGCTTTTGAAGTAACTATAGCGTAATCGATATTTGAATTGGGCTGGTATTAAAAGACACAGAGAAAAGTAGAGAATTCTTTTTAATGAACTTTTGCCAAAGTCAACATTATTTTAGATTTTTTAAGCCAAACTGTTAGTGAATGAAGTTTAAGATTGACTTTACAGCGCAGAGGGAACTGTGATTCATATATCAATGGGAGTTGAAGTTGCTAATGAAGAAGCTTTTGGATAGTTGAGCAAGTGGCATAGAGGGGAACAGAATAGGTAAAGATGAAGAATAAATTTATTCTTGTACTGCTTAGAAATGATATAGAAGTAAGTGATATAGTAGTAGTAGAGCCACGTTTGCAGAAAGAAAACGAGTCGCTGCTCGAGCAAATATTATGTCTATTAGCTCGACTAGCTCAATTAGAGAATTCTAATTTGAATTCAAGGCGAAATTGAATCGACTTCAAGTGGAGCACAGTCGGCCAGATTGAATGCTCACTTAGCTGTCCAATTTCAGTTGGTTTTTTTTTTTTTTTTTCAGCGAATGCGAATGCGGCACGAAGTCGCCTGACGGGTTCGCAGGTTCCACAAAGGGTAGCACCGAAACTCATGGCTAAGGCAAACAACTGTCAGTGGTAGCAACAGAGAGAAAGATAGAGAGAGAGGGAGAGATAGATATATAGAGCAGAGGGAGGCAGCGAGAGTAGCAGGGAGAAAGGGTAGACAAACAAGTCAGGCAAATGCTTTCACTTGGCTGCAACAAGTTGTGGCAGCCACAGCCACAGAGAGAAACAAAAAATGTATTATGTGATTTTGCAGCGGCTCAGTGGTGCAGCGGGCAGGGCCTGGCTGTGACGTAGAGGGCCGAATGCAAGCCGAATATTTATGATTACTTTCACTGCGCATTGAACTTGGTTGACCCGCCACATGCTGCATGCCACACACTTGCCCATCTGATTGTCTCTTCTCTGCTCTGCTCTTTGGCACAGGCAACAAACCGGCTACGATTGTGGTGCGCGTTGGCAACAATCGCCCAGACCTGGGCACGAATCCCATCTGCAATCGTTTCACCGGCCTCCTGGAAGCCGGACAGCCGCTCTTCCTGCCCTGCAATCCGCCCATGCCGGGCGCCTTTGTCAGCGTGCATCTGGAGAATAACACACCGAATCCGCGTCCATATGCGAGGCATTCGTCTACACGGATCAGGCGCTGCCCATCGAACGCTGTCCCACGTTCCGGGATCAGCCACCCGGCGCCCTGGCCTCGTACAATGGCAAATGCTACATCTTCTACAATCGCCAGCCATTGAATTTCCTCGATGCCTTGTCCTTCTGTCGTTCGCGCGGCGGCACCCTGATCAGCGAGAGCAATCCAGCCCTACAAGGCTTCATCAGCTGGGAGCTGTGGCGTCGCCATCGCAGCGATGTCAGCTCTCAGTACTGGATGGGCGCTGTGCGTGATGGCAGCGATCGCAGCAGCTGGAAGTGGGTCAACGGCGATGAGCTAACCGTCTCCTTCTGGAATCATCCCGGCGGCGATGAGGACTGTGCCCGCTTCGATGGCTCCAAGGGCTGGCTATGGAGCGACACCAATTGCAATACTCTGCTCAATTTCATCTGCCAGCATCAGCCCAAGACTTGCGGCCGTCCCGAGCAGCCGCCCAACTCGACGATGATCGCACTCAACGGCTACGAAGTGGGCGCCCAGATCAAATACAGCTGCGATGCGAATCATTTGCTTGTGGGACCAGCGACACGCACCTGCCTCGAGACAGGATTCTACAATGAATTTCCACCTGTTTGCAAATGTGAGTAGCCTAGACTTTGACCTGCTATCTACCGCTATGGCAGACGTCATTAAAAGTTAGTCGTGCATACCCGCTATACCCCATACTCTCTAACAATTTCAACTTGTCTTTTGCAGACATTGAATGCGGTCTGCCCGCCAGCATTGCACATGGCTCCTATGGACTGCTCAATGGAACTGTTGGGTATCTCAGCCTGGTGAAATATGCCTGTGACGAGGGCTACGAGATGATTGGACGTGCGCTGCTCACCTGTGACTTTGACGAGCGCTGGAACGGACCGCCGCCACGCTGCGAGAGTGAGTTCAAGCGAGCATTGCTTAAGG
>JAUESO010000292.1:0-75050 GCA_030914385.1 Drosophila antonietae
AACAAGTGCAAAAATGTCAATAAAAAAACAGAACGAACCAAAAGCTCTTTTGAGTGTAAGGAGCAGAGAGAACGAGGGAGAGTGAGTGAGTCTCTGGCTCTCGGCCGTAGCATGCTGTGCATTTAATTTTCAGTTTTTGACATATTTATGATAACTTGGGTCATTTACGTGCAACCTTTGTCTTGTTGAACAAGCCAAGTTGGTGCCCCGAACGCCAGGTGGAAGGTGCTGCGCATGCGCAACGCTTCACGTCTCCACCTTGTGGCATTCCACACACCAGGGCAAATGAGAGCGAGTGAATAAGGCAGAGCATGTGGCAAAAGGGCAACAGAGAGACTCGGTCAAGGCAGACAGTCAGTCAGCAGACAACGCGGCAGGACATCGTTTAATTGCGAACAAGTTTTTTAACACGATGTTGTACAACTCTACCTTGTTTGCATAAGCCAAAATATATAGTAAAACACAACTGGAAAATAATGTGGTCATCGAACTGATGAACGCAAAGGATACCCACTTGTCAGTTTGTCTGTTTCGGAATGTAACATTTTTTAAATGCTAGCACGGACTCTTTTTTAATCGATATTTATCGATTTTTTGCAGAGAATATTTTACAATCTTGAATGTCAAAAAACTGTTGTAAGTTATATATAACTCTATAAATATAAACTGTTATTCTTTCTTATCTTTTCAATAAAAGATGGATTTTTTGTTTTTAAATCGACAAGCACAATGATAAGGTCTGATAATCCGGAAGTATGTCATATCTTTATAACATATATAAGTACATTAATTAATAAGTACATTCATTAACCTAAACTCAGTATGCTAATCTTAAGCTTAGCTTTACAGGGTATCAACCTAAAATCCCCCTTCTATATGATTGTCAAGCTTGCCGTTTGTTGCTCGCATTTCTGAGCTCGTTTATTCTGAGCTACGTTTATTTTGGCTGATTATCCTGCTGCTGGCCGTTGGCCAGTGTCTCTCTTTCCCCCACTTGCTTATCTGTGATAATGAGTCTTAACAGCAATTTTTATTATTTTTTATTGGAATCAGCAGCTGCCCTTGGGCTCAGCCATCATACACACTGAGATCCTGGCTCAACGTTGATCCTGGCGCACTGATAACGCGCTGAAAGCCACACCACAAATTAATTAATTTATGAGCCAAAGCAAGCGACGGCAGACGGCAACACGTCTTGGCATTGAGAAATGCGCCACACTGATGAGCATAAAATTGTTGACCATTCTCGCATTCGGAGCGCGAAGCGCGAGAACTAACCCACATTCGCATTCGTGGCCAGTCATAAATTCCAGGGACAACAACAGCACCGACAATGAAAATTGTTCATGCTAATGAGCCGCACGCTAACTGTACAAATGTCTAGTAACTGCAAAAAAAAAGAAAAAGAGAAACTGAATTATAAAATAAAAGTGCAACACATGTCCCTGCTGCTCTGGACTCTGGCCATAGGCTTAGCCAAATGAAGCTTGGCCGCCTTGCTTTGCCTTGCCTGTTGTCCTTGCATGGCATAACTCATAATTTTCCACTTTTTCTTCTCAGTTTGTAGGCAATCCCTCCTCCCTCCCCACTTGCCACCCGTCGTCTACTGCACGTTGTCAGGCAGCCCACACACGACTAGGTCTATGCGCCCGAGCATGGACTTAATTTACACTTTTGTGCTGGGGCGCGTGTTTATCGCGCACACAAAATCTCTAAACTTGTGGGCAGTGTTAGTCGGAAGGGCAGAGAGGGGGTCTCTCGATGTGTATGTGTGTGTGCGTGTGGTGTGCTATATGACTGCATTTTTATAAGCTGCCAACATGCGAAAATGGGCTTTAGCAGTTGTTATGAGTGTTAACACTCTCATACCTGGCTCACCTCACAGTCCAGAGCAGAACGAAACCGAAACCGAAACCGAAACTCCAATTCTACGATTCTCTGAAGGCTTTATATATTTTGGATACTCTTTCATAAAAGCATATCAAATTTGTTAAAGAATGTGTTACGAGTGTGAGGAATAGTTCAAAGCTTCAACTTTCATCATTTAAGTATTGTTTATCACGTTGCTCTGATTGCTTTCTTTTTTTGAAGAAGAAGATGAGTGATATTAAATTATTGCTATAGAAAACTTTGCATACTTTTCATAAATTATTGGTTTATTAATTAAAGGATGTTTGAGTGAAATTTTATTTATTTTTATTTTGTAAACATAGATACGTTCTGAGAAATTTAACTTAATATGATATAAAATATATATTACTTAAACAATTTAATTGAAAAGGGTATTCAATCATTCACAACTCAATAGCTAATTTTTTCTAGTTCTGGTTTATAATTATTTTTGGACTGGTGATATAATAGTTTTAGTGCTATCCGAGCTTAGTTCTCTGTGCATGCGACTGCTGTAATTTGCAGTAAATGTTGTAAAATGTCTGCCGTGTAATTTAATTAATAATAACAACAACAACAGCAACAATAAAAGTAACAGCAACACCAACAATTACAACAGCAACAAAGCAACAAAAAAAACGAGCAGTGAAAGTTTTGCAGTTATTAGTACGTTATAAAAATAGACTTTGATATAAAAACAACAATGTGAGCAGGCGACCGAACAATTTGGCTGTAGGGAATGTCGGTTGGTGTGGCTTTTATGGTCGTGTTAGCAGGCAAGAATTTTTTATTATGAGAAATGTCAACTAGCTGAGCTAGGTGAGGTCTCATACAAGCCCAAACTTTATCCCCCACCATTGGTAATCTTAATTTTTTGTTGCCAGTTGCTAATTTAGAAGCCATATATCAAGGGGTGCAGCAGCAATTCATAAAGCCATGATATCAAGCGACAGTTCAGGGGAGTTTTTCATTTTATGGGCCTTAATGCAAATGATATTGTATGTGGAGCAGGCAAACGTAAGAGAGAACAAAAAAGGAAGTGCTTTAAAAATTACTCCATTTTTGCTTAGGTAAGAGGTTTTTATATTATTAGTAAATTACTTGAAAATCTGTTCTTATATAAAAGATATATTTATATCTTAGCATATAGAGATCTACATAAATACATGATGTTGTTGAGTCATAATTTAACTCAAGGATAATGATTTGAATAACAGAACACTCATGAAATAAGAAAGTAGCAAAGATAGGATAGATAGATAAGCTAAGAATGAAAAGAAAGGAAGCAGAATTTATTTAAAAATTAAAGAGAATTCAATGGGTTCAGAAACATTAGAAAACTCTTAATAGTAAAACGAAAAAACGGCAAGAAGAAGTACAATTATTATGCTGTTTAATGTTAGGTTTAACAGCCGATTTAACATGCAGTTAACATAACAATAAATTTACTTATTTAAAACTGGCTGCTAAACACCTACGAAGATTTTGTATATTATTTTTTTTAGTGAATTGAAGCTCGATTTATAAATTGGAAAGTTGGTAAAGTTTTATTTTAATATTCAAGCACTTCAAATCAAAACAAAAATCAGCAAATTAAAGCAATTACACATAAATGTTTAAATACAGTCCAGATTACATGCATTAAAGAAGATCGCATGCTTATATTGTATGCTAACCCAACCAAAACATATCTCAATGCCTGCACCTTGACGCCCAAAAATTTCCCACTTTGCATGTTTGGGGTCTGTTGCATTCGCTCGCTGGCTACGTGCAGAAAATAACACGGCGATAATATTAAATTGCTGTCAACAAGAAAATATGTTGGTAAGTTTTGCTGTTTTTGTTGTTGTTGCTTATTTTCAATTGATTTTCTGTCAGCGATGCAAAACACTTTTCTACTTTTCTAATTTTCCACAATTCCAAGTGTTGATATATGTTATATGGTAGTTTCTTATCAACAATGCACTCTATTAGTCTATGCACAAAGCTGACTGAGTGACGGACTGAAGGACTAACTGAATGACGGAATGACTGACTGACTGATGGAATGACGTATGAACATGCACGGAGGCAAACAAATAATAATCAACAGCGCCAACATCAAAGGCAAAACAATTTTCCCAAGTTTTTCCTGTAATTGCCAACATGCGCGCCAGGACCATAAAGGAGAACACTAAAACTAACCTTCGTTGTTGCTCAGGGCGCCAAACTATTAACCGTATAGCAGTAAAAATTTGTTAATGCCTTTGTCTAAACATGTGCGTTGGCAGGTGCCTAAAATTCATAGACTCCAGGGTCCATATTTACAGCCGAGCCAGCTGAGAGCCTCCAAAAGAGCGAGAACGAAAGGAAAAGGGGTTAAATGTGTTTATTTGTTTATGGGGCGCCCCCCGTTGTCAGCAGAAAAAAAAAATTATATATATAGCTAAGAGTGAAGCAAAAAGGGTTAGGCTATAGTTAGTTGATGGCCCAGTGCGTTTGACTAATGTCTCATTTGCATGCCAAAAGCAGTTAACAAGTTTAAATAGTGCCGAGCGCAGAGCGCAGAGCCGCCAAAAATTATGCCTTGTCTTGCTTTTAAAAACAACTTAGTGGATAATACACCCCTAGTGTTAAGCCGGAGCTACCCATCCATACAGACAACCAAGAGCAGCAGCAGCAACACCAGCAGCAGCAACTACAACTAAAACAACAACAACAACCACACATTCATTTCCTTCTTGGCGCGCCTCAAGTGTTGTCACCTGTCATAATAAGTGCGGAAACAGCAAACGGACCCAAAGAAGACCCAACAAACTGCAAAGCAAATACGAATATGGAAATGCAAGCAACGAATATTCAATACACTTTCGATAGACATCATCACAAGGAAATGAAATAGCCAAAGAGAAAGCTTAATTGAAAGAGACAGAGCTAAAGAATAGATAGCAGTTAAAGACAAAGGCAAATTGAACATTTTATTTGAAATTTAGATAAAGAACCAATATAAAGAAGATTTTTAATTTATATAACATTTGATTAGATGCAAGACATAAAAGTTTACATTAAGCAATTTTTTAATAATGCATCAAACTGACAAACATAGTCTATATACCCTGCCATGCACGATTCTAAAGAAAATATTACTGCATTTGCTTTCAATTTATATTGTGAGCGTTTGCAGCGTAGCCTGCCGCTAGTTTTCAATTCATTTTCATAATTGCAGCAAATGTAAATTACAATATAATTGTTTGCCTCTCTTTCTTGCCACAGTAAACGTTGTTGCTGTTGCTGATGTTGATGTGGCCATTTCTTTATGCAGCATATGCGTGTTGCACTTGAATTTGTTTGCTGCGACTGTCGCACTTGAGCTGAACCTGAACTGAACTGCATTGAAGAGCAGAGAACCTGATGCGAACCTGTTTCAAGTGGATTGTTAGGTGTTGTGCGGTTGAAGAATTACCGACGGAGCTGCTGCCGCCGCTGCTGCTGCTGCTGCTGCTACTTGGGGGCCCGCTGAAACGGAACCGCAAATTATTTTAATTTGCGTTAAATAATGCAACGAGGTGAGAAAAAATTAAGAGCATTGCTGAATGAATTGAAATGAAATGAAATGAAATGCAAAAAAAAAGGTATTTAAAAAAAAAATACGAAAGATGCAAAAAAAAGCTCGTAATAACGCTGAGAGAGCAAAAACTGTGGAGTTTTATGACATATGGACAAGTCATGCGAGTTTTGTGTATTGGAGCTGTCAGAGGAAAGCCTTGAAAGCCTTTGAAACGAAGGAGATAGAATTGTTGACAGTGATGAACTAAAGTACACCCAGCACAGAATGTTCTAAAAGGATTTAGAACAGAGTATATTCTTTACTTAAAACTACAATGAAAGCATAGTTAGAAAATCCATTAAGTTCCGATGTAAAATAACATTTTCAACAAATATGCATATATATTATGCTGCTTGTGAAGATAAAATATATTTTTTGGAGAAGAACAAAATATGCTACATACATATATAAAAATTTTGTATCTTTCATTCCGTACATCAAATAGCTTTTGGCACTCAGGGGGAGACTAAAATAAATTCAGATTGCATTTTTATAAAGCTTAATACTCAAAGCTCAGTTGGTCTACGAAAGACAAGCTCCATATTCCTTGAACAGCACGAGATAAACTTGATATTCGTTAAGACTACAGGCAACGCCTTTTAAGAGCTCATCATTTTACATCTCTGTCTAGCTAAGCCCTCAATATGCCCGCTAACCAAAAACACAGAAAATAAAAAAATAAAAATAAAAGTGTTCCAAACAGGGTATTACAGGAACAGCGTTTGTCAGTTGCGCCTGTAACACTCATTAGCTGACAGCAGACTTGTCGAGGTATCAGTCGTTTGGTCGCTCGGTTGGTTAGTTGTCTCTGCCCCCTTTCATATCCTGGCACAAAGTTAAATGTGCCGACCTATAATTTGCCTGCAATACGGCGGCGCAATAAACTCAATTTACGCTGCCAGCTTCGAGTGAGGCGAGTGCCACATGCCCACAGAATGAAATACCTCTACAGTTAAAAGTGCGAGTCGGAGTTGAAGAAGAAGGTGTTTGGGTTTGGGTTTGGCACTGTGTGTTGGGTTTGGGCTCGGGTTGCGCGAGCTCCTTGTTGTAACGTGTTCATTGGGCTGGCTATAACGTAATGTTTATGTGAAATGGCTGTAGGGTGCTAAAAGCGAACAATGCCACGCAGTTTAGCTCCTGACATGTTGGGCAACATTGTGGCGTTGCCAGCAGCTCGCGCATGTTGCTAAACTTCAAGAACCAACAAAAAAATGAAGAAAACCAGGCTAAAATTTCAAGACTTGTTGTTGTTGCTGTTGGTTATATGATAAGCAGCTGCCGTGTGGTAGCCTCGACTCTTGACTCTTTTTTTTTATGCCTAGCAATTTATGCATGTTTAGATCGATCATAACTCTTAATTAGCGGGCAGGCAAACCTTGTCAACAGTTGATTGACAAGACTTTTAAGGTTTCGGCAATCACCGACCAAAATGTATTTTGCGTAGGCCGCAAGTGAAAGGCAACTTATAAATTTGTTTTGTTTTTTTTTTTTGGAATTGCTTTGTGTTGAAAACATAGAAAGTGAATAAATGTTTAAAGATAATGCGTACAAAGCTTGAGAAAACAAAAATGTTAATTGATGATTTCAATAATTTTGCAATAGGAGACAGGTAGCGCTTTCGATATATGTATCGTCTATCGATAAACAATTGGCGAATTTCTACATAATTTTATAATATTTTAATTTTATCTTCAATAATTCTGTAATGAACGCAGTTACAGCTATCGATTGGCATATTTGAAACATTCAAAATAATTACAATTATAATTTTATAACATTTTCATTTTAACAACTTGCAATAAAATCTGAGAATACCCATTAAAATACCATGTAAATACCCTATAAATACTAAACACAACTGATATTTGTAAACATTTATGATAGGCCCCACATTTTATATGCCAATAAATTGAAATGATATTTTGTATATGTTAACCAGATTCTTTCAACCGAAATTCAAGTGATGTGCTGGCCCGCAGGCTAACCCACACGCAGACCAAACCAGACACAATGGCTCCGAGTGTGACTCAAAAGTCAGCCACCCACATAAACTATTCATGAGTACCCGCATTTATACATACATATATATATATATATATATATATATATATATATATATATATATATATTTATATCTGAATAGCCATAAGTAAAAGCCGCCTTGAATCAAACTGACAAACGCTGATCGATCGCCGGCAAGGCATAAATCTCGCGTGGCAATTATTTTATGATAACTATAAAAAAAGTCTGAAACATGTTCAAAAAGAAAGATAAAACCTGTAAAAATACTTGTATGAAAAAGCGTGTACAAAAGGACAAGTTGTTTCAGATTTTCGTTTTTCTTTTCGTTTTTGTGGTACATGAATCATTTTGTGCGCATTCAATCATTCAATCATCAATCATAATTTTCAACGATCAACAGTTTTGTAGGCAAACGTTTTCATGTAAAGTCTTAAATATTTTCACACCTTATAAACAATGTGCAGTCACGATCACGCTGTATGGCTCATAGTTCACTTAATGCGCCCATTGTCTGTTCAATAACAATGGGAAACCTAAGCGACAGTTGAGCGTGGCCCAATAGATCGCAGCAGCCCCAAAACGTAACTTGTTTCCTAACCATATTTCTTTCTAGCGAATTATGACGCGCATTCGAATGATCGATGAATGATACGATTTTTATAATTGTCTAGGGCTTGACTGTTGGGCTTTCATAGAAGTCGCATGCATCGATGAGTCAGTGAAGTAAATAAAATATTTATTTTGAAACCGCATACCCTGTTTTTATAATGAATGAATATAGGGTATAATGTAGTTGTGTAAATACATATAGGAATATCATCATCTTACGAATCAAAAACATTTTTAAAATGTATATTTTACTAATATTTTAATCCCTAATCAAAAATAATATAAATTCTGGAAATCAATATTTAACAATAGCTAGGTATGGATAACACAAGATCAATAGCAAAATCCCTTCAAAACTGTTAACCATCTATTATATAATCTTTTCTCTAGTTACACGGTATCTACAAGACAAATATTTTCTACAAGTGACCTTCTCACCCTTCCCAAGTACCCTTGTCACTTTATTTTAAGCTAAAAATTTTAGGATGTACACATACACACGCATCGCTCGAATGGACCTTTCACTTCGTCATTAGCTATGGACTACGGACTATGAACTTCAAACTGCTGACGACTTCATTAATACAACTCAATATATACACAGCACCCGTTACGCTGTCATCCACAACATGTGCATAGAAATTAGCAGACTTGAAATGATCACGAGGCGAATGCACACACACACACAGACAGTAGCAGCTGACAGCATTGACAAGTGTGTTGGGTTATGATTTTTGACAGGCCACAAGGCGTATACAGAACGCGCAATCAGTTAAGCTTTCAAATGGCTTGCATACTAGTTAATAAATTCAAATTATAGTTTATTTTATGCTAATCAAAAACAACAAACAGCATCGCAAAACACATCGCATTGAGTCATAATAATTGTTAAGCAATGCGTCGTCCCATAGAATCGTAAATCAACAGACAGACATTTGTTTCGAGTTCAATGGCATATAATCAACCAAACAGTAAGCGAGAGCAGTGCAGAAAGAGAGAGAGAGAGGAATGAAGGGAATAGAGCTGAGACACCTACACCCGGGCGGTAGCTTTTGGGGAACTGGAAGCCACTGAAGCAACTTAAGCAGCTTCCAAAGTTGTCAGCGCAAAATAAGACAAATGTTTAAGACGGCGACGCGTTGTCCAAACGAACAAAAAACTTGAGTCAATGAAAAAAAAAATACTTTTGGTAGTAAATGAACGATATTTAAATACTCTGTAGGTAGTTGAAATGTTCTACAAATTACAATTTGTTAACTAAGGGAAAACTAGAAAATTTCAAAGAATACAAAATATTTTTCTAGCTCAACAAATAGCAGTCAAAAAGTGAAGTTGATACCCTACACACCCTCAAGAGCGAGGAATAATGTAATAAATATTCTCTTTAACTTTTTCTAGACTCGCTTTTCATACTCAAGCTCCATAAAACAACCTCTTTCAATATTAATTTATACAGGGTATTATTGCACTAGCATCTGCCTCACAATGCATGTGTGGTCCAATTAAATATGCAACCGGGTCTGAATGCGTTACGAGTTCTCTGATCCCGTCTGCCACCAATGTGCGAATGATGCGTGAATTTGGAAACCGAGCAAATCTTGCACCACCAGCCAACCGCCAAACAGCACCACCAGCCACCGCGTTGACTGATGAGCGCGCGTGAGGCACATTAATTGGAATTGAGCAAAAAGAAATACCCAAAAAAAAAAAAAATAAGAAGCAGAAAAAAAACTAAAGCAATTGGGGCTAACGGCTGGCTGACTGGCGCATATTTTATCGCTATTGAAGCGTTTGGCGTTAATTAAGACAAAATCAGGCGACATTTTTGTCACCATGCCGAGTCAGAATACCCAAATGCTTGCGCCTTCAGATACCAAATACTCACTCACAGTGATTAATTGTGTCCCTATGTGCGCTGACTGCCTGACTGCTTGCCTGCCTGCCAAGTACATTTACGATACCAAGTACGTTTTCTTTTATTTATTTATTATTCTTTTTTTTGCTGGCCACAAGAAAATGAAAAATTAGTCGAAGAAAATCTGGCGAAATAAAATGTCGTCGGCGACATTTTGCAAAGAGTTTCTGTATACACACACACATACATACAGATGTATGTATATATAAACATATAAGCTTTTTGCTTTTCCTTTTTGCCATTTGCTTTACATGTGTGCGGTCTGTCAATGGGTGTGTATATATTTATGTGCATATACATACATATACATATGTATGTGGGTGTAGTCAAGCTGATTTCGTAGGGTAAGCAAGATCTCATATATACTATATACATACATATATGAGCTATATATTCTTAGACTTTAATTGTTGTGCATTAGTCAGTGGGTTGTATAAGTAAATGACATCAAGCAAACGTTGCATATGGCAGACATACTATTAAATGCGCTACAATTTCATGGCAGTCTGTATGAAAATCTTTAGAATTTATATTGGACTAGAAATAGATTAAGTAGTGTTTCGCATTTAAATTGTTAAAGTTTTCATGTATTTGCAAAATTAGAAAATTAATAAAAATAAAAAACATATTTCGTTGCATTTCAAGAAATAAAAATAAAAATTTCTAAAATGCCAAAAACTAAATAAAATTAAGTATACGATAAAAGAACTCCATTACTTTGCCTGTACCTCGAAAATTGTAGAGCAACTTTTTAGGTCCTGCTGGCCGTAATATTTAGCAATGCTCGTTTTGTCACAGTAGATGGGCAAAAATGTGCATTTATTGCTGTTGTTGGGTATATTAAAAGAAAGATCAAAGCATTGAACATGATGTGGTTGTTGTCGTTGTCACATCAACGCATCGCCAACGACGCACACGCCAAAATGCGAACTACCAACTACAAAGAGCGTTGCAGTGCCAGTGGCCGAGGCGACTAATTAATGTGCTTTTAATTATAAAATATGTGACCACAGAAAACTGTAAAAAAAATGGTTTATATATAATATATATATATATATATATATATATATGCAAAACCGCAAAAGCTTAGGTCCGAAAATGATACGTAATGCATTTTAGAAGAGAGCGAAGGGGGCAGCTGATGAGCCGTTTGAGTTTGAGGGTTGACAACCGCAAGCTGAGTGACAGACAGCCAATGCAATGTCCAAAAAGGGGTACGTCTCGGCGGCAGCAATTGGACCAATGCATTACATGTCAAGCCAATATAACAATAACTGGTCAAGACAGCCCAAAAGTAACACATTCACATAAAGGACAACCATACAGGGCGACTGAGACAGGTACACTGGGAGAAATAATGAAGACTAGATGATTATGAATTTTACTTTAAAGTTATGACATCAGCAATTAAGAAATAAACTTGAAAGGGTTTAGAAACTGTACTTTTTGTTCACTCAATACCATAAGACAATTTCTTACTCTTTGTTTTCTCAAAGTGCACCGAGGCAGTCCCTTTAGTATCGGTAATATGGACATGGACATGGATATGTTGGCTTGTTAGCACACGACACACGACGCTGTGGTCAGTGGCAAATGAGCCCAGCAGCTGACCAGACCAAAACATCAGCAGACGACACGCTCTATCTCTCCCTCCCTCTCTCTATCTCTCTCTCTTTGCAGCTCTTTTGCGCACTGACCCCAACACCTCACCTTCAGTAATTATCGTGTCAATTTGTTCTTAGGTCTTGGATGCGTACTTGGTCTTTGGACAGCGTTTCTCGTGTCAAAATTTTAAACATTGATTATCTGGAGACATATTCAGCAATTAGCAAATCAACTCGAATGCGGCTTGTGGCATAGGCCAGAGCCCTGACTTAAGGACTTCTTGCCACAGAGACCTCAGCATTTGGATGCTCCATAAATGACAATTACCAAATGTGTCAAAAGCATTTACAATGCCTATGTGTGGGTGTGTGTATTTGTGTGAGTCTGTGTGGGAGTGTAAATGTGTTTGTCTTTTGTTAAGTTTTAATATGACAGCAAATAGATTGACACCTTAAACATATTTTGATCAGTGCCAAATTTGTTATGCAGATGAGACAGGCACAGAGATATTACCCACAAGGAAGATGAGTTTTGTTGAGATTTAAGTATGGAGAGCTTAGTAAGCAACTGCAGCTGAATATTGACAACATTTATTTGTATTAACTTATTTGTATATCATCAAAGTAAATTGTTTTTTATTTTATTATTTTTTTTCCCCCAAATTTTTAACAACATAAGCTTTAGCTTACTCTTTTCAGCTCGCATCCACTTGATAAATCTAAACATATTTTTCATTTACACAAATTACATTAGAAAATATTAGCTCTGGCAGGACCAGATCGATTATTCTTCTGTTTAATGTGATTAAACAGGCAACATACGAATTTTGTTCAAGCATTCGGTTAATTTGCATACCCTTCCTGAGCTATCACTCACCTAGAAATCATCGAGCCCATCCCAATGGACTTGTTTAACGGCTTCATTTTACACATCATTTACTGCAAAACAAGTTCGAGATGTCCTTTTTTTTTTTTTTTTTTGTTGCCCCTGTATTCTTTGTTTTTGTTTTTGTCACTCTATTTAAATTTATACAGCGAAAAGGGACAAAGCGCAAAAGGAAATTTCGATTGATTTATGGCACACTTCACTTTCAAGTTTCCCGAACTGTTTGAATCTGTTTCACTTGTCGGCCGACTGTTCGCAGTTCAGTGATTTTGCATTGTGCAATTACAAAGTGTTAACTAGAAAATGTTAAATAGATGAATGCCCGAATGCGTGTATTCGAGTGTAACATAACATATGGCAACAACATTTGCTTGAAAACTTAAATTTAAATTCGAATTGCAACTGGGAGTTGCGCAGCGAACGAATATTTTTGGGCTGTTTGATAAATTTTCAACTCGGGACACGAACTCGCGGGTTTTTTCTCTGAAGCAAATAACTAGAATATGAGAAAGTCGTTAAAACAATGATTTAGCTAAAATAAACTAAACTAAAGAATTGATACTTAAGTAAATTAAAATGTATTTATGAATTCATAAATAAATATATTAATTATAGGTTTAAGGTACAGGTATAAGGTTTTTTTTTTAATATTTAAGACATTTTTTTTTAATTTTTAAAATTTTGCAAATAATAATATATATATAATAATATATATATAATAAATAAAATAAATATTCTGTAGATATTGATTGAATATCCTTCAAGTATGCAAAGTGAATATATAATATGAATATCCAAATAGGATCATCTAATTAGGTTTAACAAATTAAAAATACTAAAAAACTCTTTTACAATTTCTAGCCTTTACTCTTGTTGCGTGCATTTTTAGCTGCGCGACATTTGGCGAACTTTGACACATGGCACAGATGTCATTTGGTTGCAGTTGCTAAAAAACTTGTTCAATAATTCAGTTTTAATGTGTGTGAATATACATTTGGGTATGTTTGTGTGTATCTTTCTCACTGTATGTGTTTGTGTGCCTCGGACGTGTCTGCAAAATACACACACACACACACACAGACAAGCATTAACATTGACAACACGCAAATGGCTCATTAGCCGCACCTTGAATAGGAGATGGAAACCCCACCACTTGAGGCTCCTCGTCGACTCGGCAAATTCACGCTGGCAATTAATAAACTTTACAGCTCATTATTAAGCATTATTGTCTTTCAACGTCCGGCCTGAACGAACTATGCGGCCTAAATTGCAGTTTTGCCAACTTCTGCAACCACTTTGGTGGCTTAGTCGCTGCCCCTCCTGCTGCTGCTGCTGCTGCTGCTGCTAGTAGCTCCTGCCTTGGCTAATTGCCGCACAAGCGGCGACTCCATATTAGTTGCAGTAATAATTCATTTTGACTCATCTTCGCGTCAATTAAAAAGTAACATGTCGGCTATCACCTTTCGATCTGTGATGATGAGTAAATTGCATGCATGTTGATAACGCTTCACTTGCCAACGTTGCCATCGAGTCTACCTCGAACAAACAACAATGTATGTTGTTAGTTCTCCTTAAACCACATTTGTTATTTTGCCTCTCAACATTGTCATTAAGTTAGCTTCGTAGCACTGCTCTCTGTTTGCCCACAAGACGACAATCGACAAAAGGCGCTCGACTTTGAGCTGTGAACTGTCTTTTCAGCTTTCAACACGCTGATTTCACTTTCAAGATTGCAATTCAGTAGATATTATGTCCATTGTTAAGTCAGCTTATTTTGTAGTAAAAATTACAAAACTACAAAATGTGTGAAAGTAGCAGAAAAATTGTTTTAAAAAAATAAAAATATATATAATATAAATATTTTCAAAATTGATCCCGCGCTTGAAAATTGATTAGGGAAAGATCTTAACTCATTGATAAAAACAGATACATTATTTTCCTATCAGAAACGACTTTTCCAAGTTGTATATAAATTCAATAAGATAAGTGAATTATCATTTACATATATAAGTTATAAACTATTATATCAAAAACCTTATTAAACTATTTTCCATTTTTTTCTATTCAAGCGGAACTCAAATATTTATTGCAATTTAAATTATTTAACAACACAGAAAAATGTTAATTACAAAAGTCACATTCATGGCACCTGCTCGCTGATCAAGTTAATGCCAACAAAATAGCAAAACAATATTGCTAAGTGTTTTAACACATGTTCAAAGACTTGTATCAACAACATGGATAGAAACTCGTACGGCGGATGCAAATCTAATGCCAAAATGTTCGAAAAAGTCACGTTTTTTTGTTCAACGACGGATAAAACATAATATGCCCAAGCACGTTAGTTAACAACTTTAACTGAATTAAATAAATACAAATAAATGTAGGCCAAGCAAACATATGGCATTATCTAACCAAGAACTTGTTAAAGCTCTTGGACTTTAACTCGCTGATTTGTCTTTGTCCCACTGAAACTGATTTCAGACTTGACTGACTTTCCAAAAGAAGCAGTCAAAAATCATTGAAGCATGCATAGCGATTTACCCCGTTAATGAGACCATAGATAACGGAACCCGAAAAAGCAAAAAAAAATAAAAAACAGAGTAAAATAAACTGTCAAGTTGGCCAAACAGCAGCCGACAAAACAAAGAGTCAAAAGGCTCGCACACTGATTAAGTCAACCCTAACAAATAGAGTTGCGTACGAGTGGGTAAGAGACGCATCAAAGAGAGTCGAGGCCGCCCCTTTGGTTAACCCTCAGCAAATCGGCGGCGACGGCGGCAGCAGCCATTGAAAAGGGGTAAAATGTGCGAAATATCACAACTTGGCACTCGGCGAAACTGCGTCACAAACAACAACAACAACAACAACAACAAGGGCAACCACTGAAAGCAACAACAACCAAGTGAACAACGCAGCAGTTACGCCGGATTAACAACCCCTCGAGTATCTAAACTGAGGCACGGGCTTTGATGCAATGAGCGCAATTTATAAAATTGTTACGCTTAATAAATTAAAATTTCATTTTGAAGTATTGGCCGTGAAATTGAGCTTAGCTAGCGGCAACGGCAAAGACTAAGGACTAAGGGCTAGGGTGAGGGCGTAGATGGCAGCTACTTATTTATACAAGAACAAATTAGACAAAGTTACTTTTAAGTTCAATTCAATTATTTGATTAGGGTTAGAGAAATTGAAGTCGGTTGTAAAATGGGAAAAGTTATTTTAATGGATGGTCGATGAAAATATATACAGTTTATCATATAAAAAATTGACTATTGAAATGTGACAATTTGAAATATTTTTAGTTGTTTGAAATTATAATAATAAGACAAGGAGAATAAGACAAATTTATTAATTTATAATATAAATAAATTTCTTTATTTTTTATTTTATATATAAAATATAAATTTAATAAACAGGATTAATTAATTTTTTTTTTTGAAAATATAAATTTTTGTATTTTATAATATAGCTGAAAATATTTCATAATCACTTTAATATATTTTCTATATGCCTAGCCTTTCAACCAATTACAATTATAACAAAATACGTTGAGCTGCAACATTTTAATTCATTTTTAATAAGTTTTTCTATAAATTGTTGCCGTTTGCTGTTGGGCAGCTGCCCACATTAGATCAAAAATTATTGCTGGCGGCAAGCAACAAAAGTAGTCTCTACAAAAAAAAAAAAAACTTTAAATAAAATCAAAATTAAGCCGAAAAATCAAAAAATCTTAGCCGACAGACGCACGCAAAGCTCGTGGTTTAAGCCAAAAAATGAAGGAAAAAAAATTCTAATCAAACATTTTCTCACCTCAGTCTGAGCTGGGTTTGAGTTGTTGCTGCCGTTCTTTATTGTTGTTGTTGTTGTTTTTGCTGCTGCTGCTGTTTGTTGTTGTTGCTGCTGCTGTTAGCCTTTTGCCTTTAGTGTTGTGGGCGTGTTCGCTGTTGAACGTTCTGTCGGCGTCATCGGCAGCGGCAACATTTCTCTGTTCTTCACGTGTTTCTTTTTTCTTTAGCTGCAGCCGCTTTCAAGTTGAATTCTCGTCGTCGTCGTTGTTGTTGTTGTTGCTCCGACATGTGAGAATTTGCCGTAAATCAACCTGTTGCATGTTGTTGTTGTTGTTGCCAGTCGCCTGTTGCCTGTTGCCGCACACAGTTTTCGGCGTCAGCCACTTGGCTTATGAAGTGCCACAGAGAAACAGGTTAATCGATTTTAAATCGGTTTTGATGTTGTTTTGATCGCTGCCTCTTGCAAGTGTGTGTGTGTGCTCATACATGTGTGAGTGTATTTGTGTGAGTGGCAGTGCTCTAGTTATCTAGTTTTTGACGTTTGAACTTGATTACAGGTGATTTTAATAATGATGTGTCTGTTGCTGCTGCTGCTGCTACTTCTACTTCTGCATGCAACCGCCGCAGTAAAAACAGTTCATTAAATGCAAACTCAAGTCAAGATGCGTCTCTTTAATCCTGTCCAGTGAGCTTCATATGCCAGCTGACCAATTAACTAGCTGAATATGCGTTACATATTCATTTGTATGCCAAATGAATGGTTTCTACAAGGCTGCAAAACTAAAATAGCTACGCTAAAAAAAATCAACAAAAAAAGAAATCGTTTAACTGGGTTGCAACTTGCAACTGCTTAAGTGCAGTGAGACGCCAACAATTGAGCTTTGAATTCTTCAAGGTTAGCTTGCAGAAAGGGTGAGCTGCATCTCATATGCAAAACGTTTGCGAAGATGACACAAAAAGGAAACACAACTCAAGAGAGCGTAAAAGATCCTGCCTTTTCAAAAAGAAAAGCAGAATCATGTTTTTGCTAAGCAACGCGTTACAGAATACATATGCCATGAGATGTACTTAAATATATTGATCTAGATAGAGCAAAATGAGCGAGAGACTATTACATAAAGACAGAGCAGAAGATGAAGAGTGATCTGAAAAGAAAATAATTGTGAATAATTTCTGCACTTTTTCTTGAGTAAGCAAAAAGTGAAAACAAGTGAAACTAATTGAAGAGAAAATTGAAATTATGCAGAATTAATGTTAAGCAATTGAATAACCTGAGAAAATACATAGATAAGACAGAAGCATATTAAACTAATGATTGTTATACAATCATAAAACTCATATCTTTTAGGTGAAGTAAGAAGAGAACGAAAAATTGCATAACTCAAGTATTTTAAATGACGTAAAAAAAAAAAAAAAAAAAAAAGTTCTATTGAAAAAAAAAATTACCCAATTAAATACATAATATTCGTTTCTTATTTGTACAAAAATCATTTAATTACAAATCCAAAACATTTACTACATAGCAGAACCACTCAATTGCCCACATAATCCAAAGTGCTGCAACATAATTTTCCGCAAACATAAGAAAACTAGCAGAACGAACTAAAGTAATGCAAGTGAAGAACAAGAATAAAAGCAAAGTAGCACAACAAATAGTGAGTAGAGAAGAGGATAAGTGGGGGAGGTGGTAAAAGGAAAACTTACAGAGTTGGGGTTAGCACAAGATGATTTATTTGCGAACTCGTCTGTTTGGTTCCACTCGAATGACAAACGCAGCGAAGATGATGATGATGATGATGTTCGAAATGATAATTATGTTGCGCTGCAATGAAGTTGGCAATGAAGCACTTAAAAGTGCTGTAATTGCAGGAGCCAAGCCAAGAAACAACTGGGATAGCAGGAAGTATGCGCGCGTCCGCATATCACTCAAGTAGATGAAATGGAGCATAGGTGGCGAAGCAGGAGGGAAATGAAGAGGTACAGAGAGCTATCAGATCTGTAGCACAACAACAAAAACAAAAGAGAAAGAAAGAAGAAGAGTGTGCTGCCAGATGATGAATTACAAGCGGAAGAGAGACATTTCAGTGGCAGTAGCAAATGAAATTGAGAATCTGTGGCAGGCTCAAGTGTTTCTTTACATTTTAGTGCCCACTGACAGGCACAGAGTGTATGTATGTGTGTGTGTGTGTTTGTTGTGCACACACTAATTACCTAGTTAAACTGTCAAATTGACAGATGACAGTTTTGTCTGCTGCCGCTGCTAACCAAGTAACATTTTCCCCGTCAGTTCGTGCAACGCGCTGTGGCAACCTTTTATTTTACTTCGCTCTCACTTCTCATCTCAATTCTTTGTTGTTTTGCATATTTGCAACATTTTTATTTGTCATGCGCCTTAATAACGCAGCCAGCCCCCATTTCTGTCAAAATGCAGTCCAAGTCTCAAGGCAAATATCATAATTAACAATTTCGACAGCAGTGAAACCAGAACTTCTGAGAAATGCCGCTACAAGAATTGGCTTTGCTCTCTACTCTTTCTGTAAGGGAATATTATAAATATTGTTATGAAAACAATGATACATGTGACAGGAGAATATATGATTACAATATTATTTAATAAATTTTAAAATTGGGACAATTTCTATTAGTGCCCAGTACAACACTTAGTTAAGAAAATATATGTATATACTATCACTAAATAACAACATAACTTTATTCAACTCGCAACTAAGTGAATTCTCATTAAAAATTTCAAAATTTATACATTTTATATATATAAAAATTTTACTCGTAAATTTTGAAATATTTTATTTAAATAAATAAATCAAAATTTTAATACATTTTTATATTGTTTATGTTCTCTATAATTCATTTAAATTTCATTTATTATTTCTTTGCAAACTTTTCAGTCTCTATTACTGTTCCCAAAGAGTATCAAAAGTCTCCTCACATCCTATCAGCAAAATGCCCATGCACCGTATTTAATATTCGACTTAAGACAACCGTCTCATCTCATATTTGTCGCATTACATTTAAGCGTGCCCCTGGCACAATATATGCCTGTACCGCGTCGCTTTAGGCAAAACCCCTCCCTTGATCATGTCTGGGCATTTCGCCGACAAGTGCGCGCTATTTGAGTATTAATTACGCAAACGTGTGAAACATTTTAATTGGGTGCAAAGCAGCACAGCAGCAACCATAGTCGTCGTCTAACAAGTTGCCTGCCAATGCAAATTTTCTTTCAATTATATTTCCACATTTTCAGCTTCTATTTTTTTGCAGTGCTACGGTCGACATGTAATTGCGCGCTTTCCTAGCCACAATTAAACTGTCATAGACATGACGCAGCATTATGACGTCGCAATTATAGCTGTCACTTTTGACAGCACATATACACCCTCCCTGCCACACATGCACTCTCTTGCTGTATGCAGTATTTATGATGAGTTTTCCAAGAGCTCAGTGCATTGATTGCATTTACAATATTTCTAATCATCAACAGGCTGTTGGGGGACCACCCAGTGAAATTCTTTGAATTTATATAACTACTGCCAAGAGTTTGCATGTTGAAGCATCTTTGAAAGTTCAAAGTTGCACAATAAAAAAGTCTATTAGAGATTTAAGATTAAAAATATAAATACAAAATATAAGTAAATAAATAAAAATATATCCATTTAGATTATCATTGTATATAACCATAATATCCATATTCACTCAAACTAAATTAGACTGCTCTCAAATTTCTATTGAAAATTGGCAACAACGGCTGCAACAGTGTTGCCAGATGTATATTGATGTTGTCTAATCGTGTCTGATCCAGCATTTTGTGGTAAGCTGCGATTTATAGCCAAACATTAATAAGCTGTCAACACGTGCGTTAGACCCGAAAATATGTGAAAACACTGCAAATCTCAAAAAGAGCACGACGAAGTCGAAGGTCTTTGGGATGCTGTTTTTCAATTTCACTTAACAAACTGCATACAAGCTGAACGCTAATGATGGCCCATAATTTTTGGCCAACACAAAGCAATTTGACAGTTTTATATACGCTTTTAATGCCAGAGAACTTCGTATTCTTTCTACTTTTCGGGACCAAAGGCTCAGACAGCGAAAGCCCTATACACTGGCTTTACCTGGCACCATTTGGCCTCAGATCTCAGTATATGTATGTATATACATAGGTACATATGTGTGTGTATATATGTATGTGGTAGTCAAATGTGTTTTGGGCTTTATACGTTTTCGTACCCTCGTTAATATTTTGATCGATCGTTCGACATGCAAAACAGCCAACTGCAAAATTCACGTTGACCGTTTGCCCAGTGTCGATCCGTAGACACGTTTTTATTAATTTTTTGTTTGACTTTTGCTTTATGGCGTGTTCATTGTGGCACCACAGTCAAATGTCAGAGTGCTGTTTACCAGCACCACAGACACAACCACCACCAACAGCTCCGCTGGCTGGCTTCTCCCCCAATACTCTGCTGCAGTTATTTAAACTGATTACAGTGCCTTGTGTTCGAGCTCAGCAGGTGGTTTTCACTGTGCCTCAGCTTCGATCCATGAAGTTAACGTTGCAGTTAAATTCAGAGCCCAGAGTCGGAGTCGCTGCGTCTGCCTGGGTCAGACAGTCACAGAAAGAACTTTGTCCGTTGACAAGAATAAAAATCTTAAACGAGGCGACATTCCGCGTCTGGCAACGCCCACGCAAAGTTGAACAACTTCAACAACTTATTTTGAATTTCAGTCTGTCCGTAATTGTTCATGGCTAATACAGCTAGCCACACCCCATTACCTTTAATCATAATAAAAACATCAACGTACGAAATTCACAAGCTGCCCTCGGCTATGCGGCAAGTGTTGCAACCCCTTTTTTGTTATCGAGAGGAAGAAGAGAGCAATAATAATAAAAGAGTTGCTGTCGCTCATCTACTAGGCGTTGTTACTTCTTCTTAAATGCAACAATTTTATTTGTAAGTGCAACGCATGCAACAAAGCTCTATACAACACAAGACAATGTGGTTACACTGAAAGAAATGAAAATGAATTTCTAAAGACTTTTGCATTCAAATTTGCTGAGCTAGATCCACTAAGAAAAGCTGTTGAGCAAAATTTTTAAACTATAATTTTAATAATCCATTTCAGAACCAGCTTTGCTAGAAAACAAACTAGTTCCATAGAAAAGTATTATTTAGCTAGATTTGTCAAGAATTACTTCTCAAGTAAGAGTTAATAAAAAGTTGCCGCTCTACTGAATAAGTTCACAGTGAACTATCGCAACTGTACTATCGTTAGGCAAATTTTGAAATATACTATTCGATCAGTTCAAAATGAATTATGGATTCACTCCATTATGGATTATTGAATAAAATTCTTAATAGTTGTTTCAATATGAGCTATAGTTTAACTGATTTGACTATCAGCAACTTTGTTAAACTACGAACTATTAAACCAGTTCATTATGAACACGCTTCCTCGTCACAACGACTTCAACAGATACTCTTTAAGCAAGCATTTAAATTATTAACTTATAGATTCGCTCTACTTTTTTATTGTTTTTATGTGCAATTATTATTTTTTTTTTTCAGTGTCATCCACACGCTTGCCAGTAGCTGTCAACCCAACGTCTCGCCGGCTCGTCTGTCTGTCTGCCTATATGCCTGTCGTTCAGCCCGTTGGTCTGTCGGTCTGGCTCTCCGTCTGTCAGTTGGTCTGTCAGAAATTGCCAACATGCCAGAGATTACCAACTGTCAGTTGAATGTCATGCCAATGGAACATGCCGTCAACTGAAGTGTTGAACTAATTTAGCAGCTGTTGAAAAAAGCCAAAGAGAGCGAGAGAGAGAGAGAGAGAGAGAGTGAATATCTCTCAGCCAGCATGGCGTATATGTAATAACAAAGAAATTGAAATAAAAAAATAAAAAACTTAAATACAATGCAAAAATGTATGAAATTGTATGTATTGCGGCTGCTGCAATTAAAATGTTCGCGTTGCCGCATTGTACAGTGAACACTGGCCACATGCGAAATGCGAATGATTGCAATACAATTAGCTGCACATTAAAAACATACTATAATTATGGCGTGCAAAAAAACAAAAATAAAAACAATAAACTGAGCATCATCACGATGTTGACCAGCCCACGCTATTACCATGAACCAACCATCTTGCTGGCCAAGTTGGCAACGTCTGGTAGTCAAATGAAATCAACGCGACGACGTATCCGTTGATATATGCTCCGATCCATCTAAGAGGAGCGACTGAGAGTGGGGTGTCGAAGTGGAGGAGACTGACTTTGTGGGCAACTCAAGCAACGGTGTTGATGGTCGTGTAATTAGAAAATGTTGTGCATAATTGGAATTGTAAATGAGCTGAGCTAAAATGCGATGGCCAAGACAAAAGCCAGAGCACAGCAAGACAAAAGCAAAAGCATTGCCAGCAGCCGCTCAGGAAGTAGGCAATCTCGTGCGCGCTTTCCACTAGTCCCTCTGTCTCTCTCTTTTCTCTTTCTCCTTCCCCTTTACATTTCGTCCCGTGCGTCACTTTAAGCCCGCTTTTGAGCCATGTTCGTGTTCGCGTTATTTCAAATGTAAATCGTAAGTTGTACTAATATTTCCATGATCTTTCTATAGACAGAGCATGTTACAAATTGAAGATGAAATGTGCTGGAACAGCTGGAAATTCATTATGCTCAAATCTAAGCATATATTCCTCTCTTTACTCAAAATAACTTAATTGTAAAATTTAGAAACAAAAAATTAATGTTGTAATGCAAAATTTGCACAATCAATTGCTTAATCCATAAATTTAATACAAATTGTTGTATAATTTCAACTGAAAGCATAAATTTGACTACAACATAATTTCTTCACTTATCACTGAAATTATTATTAAACCATATAAAAAAAACTATTGAAATCAATACGATGAACTCTAGTGTAGAGTATTCAAGCTTCGTCTTTTCACACGAAGCCATTTTTCTTTTTTATTTTGTCTTGTTTCACTTTTGTTTCAGTTGCTGATTTTTATCTGCAGTTAAAAGTATTTGTTGTCTGCATTGATGTTTGCTGTATGTAAACGTTGATTTTAATGATGTGCCACGCCACAGCGCCAACTGAACGCCTTTGCCCCACTCTCAGTCCGCACCCAGACTAAACTGTATTAGCCGGTGGCTAACATGTGGATAACTCAAGCATTTTATTAGCCGTTGAATGAAATGACCAACTCCGGTTGACTAACTTGGTTAAGTTGATTGTCTGACATGGCTGTGGATAGCTGCCAGATACCAGATACCAGATACCAGATACCAGCTACACAGATGCACAGATACAAACAAAACAGCTACAAGATACAGATACATTTATAGTTATAGATACGTCAGTGGGTTAGATGCTCGCTTGGCCAGTTTTGTTTCAAGCTACTCACTGCTCACTGCCTGCCTGCCTCAGCGCATTAATTCGATTTGAAATTAAACCGAACATGATTTTAAATGTGGAATTTTAACGTTTTAATCGTCGCGTTTATATTGCCATAAAATACAGCACAAGAAGTTGAGCTGAGAAACCCACAACCTGAGAAGAAGAAAAAACAAAGCATTTAAACTCAAATACTGTTCGTGTTACACGCGCCTTTTCAAAATAGATTTCTGGATAAACCAAAATGTTCTATTTGATGTGGGGTGTTGCCATGACAGAAGGTTGCAAGTCCAACCTGATGATGAGCTATAGCCATCAGTTCGAATTTATGGTTAAGTTTGAGGTTCAGTCAAATGAAATATGTTAACGAAAGATTGACTTAAAAATTCATATGAATAATTTAAATTAACAGAAATAAATATAAGCAATTAATTGGGAAATATGCATTTTTTAAGTATAAAAAAGTTAATTTAATGGATATTTTGATAGCTTTTTATTATATATCTAATAAATTTATTAAGCAAATTAAAAGAGTCAAAGAAGCGGATGGTGAAAGAGAAAAATGTAGAATTGATAATTGGAGAAAAGAAGAAAAATTTAGAGAAAAATGTTAGATAGAAAAAATTATAAAATTAATAATAATATTAACAAGAAATATGTTAAATACACGCAAAAAAATTAATTAACTTAACGTATTTATGGAAACAGACAAACAACATATATAAAATGTGTGACCCTTATCCTCTATATCTACAAATCGCAAATAATGCAATTGCTGCACATGAAAAATTTAGTTTTTTTACAGCTCATAAATTAAACGGACACCTGTAAAAATGAGTTTAATGTCATACCAAACGAAATATCAATGCGACTGCACTACAGAAAAAATATGGAGGGGGCGTAGTCGTATTGGGCTATAAAAGCAAAAGCCGATTTACCATTTGAGAAAACAGTTACAAGCTACGATCGGGGCGAAAAAAGGAACAGAATGCATTTTTATGGTGCAACGAACGTTTTGTTGAACATATCATTAAAATATCAAAGTTTATCACCTTATGCCACACAGGCGCTCATAGAAGATCTTAAGATCGGACACAAACACACAAACACACACACACACACACATACACATACATGTGCAAAGGTAGACGTCGAGTCGACTTAATCCGTTCATTAGGTTTACGGGCATAAGCTCAAGTTGTTTAGTGAGGCGTTAGAAACGAGCATAACAATGGAGCCCATTGGATGTGAGGGCTTGGGGTACACAGGGTATCTCATGGTCAAAAATGCATTCACAATCAAGTGGGACAATGGCACTCGGAGAGTATGACAGCATGACAGCATGACAGCATTTGCTGCCTCTTCTGTCTCTTATTTTCTTTATGTTTTGTCAAAGGCCGTGCGCATAATATTTTGACATTTTTACTGTCGCTTATGAAATGCGCCAAAGAATTTCAGTTTGATCAAAGTCAAAATTCAAATCAAAAGACTTTTAGTTTAATTAAATTCTAATTTATTGTAATTTATCGCAGCTTAAAGTGTATTTTCATGTTTCACGAACAAGAAAATGATGCCGCGATTTGCGTATTTATTTCATTTGATACGATTTGATGTGATTTTTTTCTTTGATTAATTTTTTGATTTTTAAACAAATTAACACTTTATATATTTGTTAAATCAAAACAAAAAATATATATATGTGTGTACATATAACAAAAATATTGATCAATTGGCGCGTAAGCGGCTTAAAACTTAATATTGAACGCTTGCTGAGAGTTTCAACTTTTGTAAGCAGCTTAAAAAAGTTTTTTTCACATAAACTTGACATGTGAACGATCCAGCTGAACAATAGTTATCACAATATTATGACTTGATTATGTGGAAAGACTAATTTTTATTTGTCTAAGAACTTTTTTGTCTAAGCAGAAAGGAAAAAAAAAAGAAAAAATCCAAATCAAACTACTGCTGCTGCTCTGTATTATGTGTTAAATCGAGTATCAAGGTCATAAGACCTTTCACTTGTTATTGGCCCAGCTGCCGGCTGATGGGAGTTTTGTGTATTATTTATTTTGTTAGTTAGCGGAACAAGCCAGCGAATGGACACAATGGCCAGGCAGCTTAAAGCGATAAACATTTGAATTTGTATGAGAACGCAATCCAAATATAGTTTAATAACTTATTAAAAACGTTAAGAGCCAACAAATTTGACTAAAAGCTAACATGGAAAATTTTAAAGCAGATTTAGCTAAATATAGAATTTGGATAAAAACTGAACCAATTAGATTTAGTTCAGCATAAAACTAGACTAAAGATATTTTTGATTGCTTTAACTGGATTTTCGATCCACTTTAAATCATCTGACGAATTTTTTCTAAACTCTTCTTTACTTTTTTATTACCCTACAGGGCATCAAAATGTAGATAAGCTGCGTACCCAATTTTTAAAACGATTTAAGGCACTTACCAAAATAAAAAGACAAACACTTTTCCCAAATTGAGTGCGTGAGGGGAAAAAAAACAGAGCAAAAGAGTTTAACCCAAAACAAAGTCAAGTCAGAGCCAAGTTGTGGGCCACATACATACACACACATTCACACTCACACTCACTCGCCAAGCCAATTAAACGCGCGTTATCTGCGCCAAATTTTAAAGCGTTGATACATAAATCCTTTTCGTTAAGCCCCGCAGCGTTCTTGACAGCCAAGGCACATGCTAACATGCCATTTTCCGCACCCAGAAAAAAACAGCCAACTTCAACCCAACTCAGAAGGCTGCCTCGCTCCATCTCCCTCGCTCGAGCACCAACGCCCGACGCATGCTTGGAAAAAAAAGTCGCGCGAAACTTTTTCGAAAGAGTTTTTCCCTCTTGGGGCGCAAACGACGCGTTCCCTTAAGGATAAGCCAGCAGGAATACGATGCGTAGCAAATCCTTCTATCTCTACCCCTAGCTCGCTCTCTCTCTCTCTCTCTCTTTCTGTCTTCCGCTCTGTGTGCGACTCAATGTATTTTAAAATTCAACTGTGGCTTAGCATGCGCATCATAAAATAAATTTTAAGCGCAAGTGGCGCCATTAAGTCTGCTTTTAACTTTTTTGCACCCACTACGCGGCTGAGGCGATTTCATAGAGGATACGAAATGGCTTATTTTGGAGCCAGGGCCAGGGCCATGGCCGGGACCGGGGCAGTTGAGAAATAAAGCGCAGTTTGGGTTGCCCGCTTGCTGTTGGCATATAATGTGTAAAAAGTTTATCAAAACTCTTTCCACACCCAAAAAGCGTAAACGATATAAACATATACTCTATGTACATTTATCAGTATATACATACGAGACCCACAGATTAGGGTGCCTCCAAATACATACAGTGAATAAAAAAAATGTATGTGAAACTTTTTTAAGAGATTGTAAGCTTAGTGAAATTTTATTCTATGTCTGACAGTGTTTATTCAACAAATTTATTATATTAATAGACTGCAATATTAAATTAAGATATTTATCTATCTTAAAGCGTATATTTATAATTTATAATTATATCTACTATAAAAGAACAAGGCTTGAAAAGCAAATACTGTGTGTTCGATTATACATATTATACGATATTTATAAATTCCAGCTTTCAAATTCGTAAACTCGCACTGCTTAAAATTTGTCTTTTAACTTCTTGAACCACCCTATTCCTATGCGTTCTCCTGTGTCCCGTTGAGCCAAACAAAATGGCGGCACAACATAACACAACATCTTTTCCAGCTTTTATATTTTCCTTGCTTTATTTTTCATCTCGTTTTTTTTTTTTCCTTTTTTGTGCCACAAAACTTTTCGACGCGCTCTTTTACAAATTACCAACAACTTTGGAGCGTTGTTTTTACGATCCGATTGTGCGCTGATGTGTGGTCTGTGGGTGTCTCTCTATGTGTGTGTATATATAAATATGTATTTAAGTGTATGTATGCGCAAATACATATCTAAACGCCAATACATATAAATATATATATTTTTAGTTGCTTTGAAGCTTCAGCCGAATCGCCCCGCGGAAATGCCATAAAGAGTGCATAATTGAATTTAATTCCCATTCACGTTTTTTGCGCAAAGAAAAAAACCAATTTTAATTAAATCTCCTTCACACACACAAATAAACTCAGTGCCGGCAGCCAAAAACAAAGACTTATGGAGCGATTTTTAAAAGGCTTTTAAGAGCCAGAAATTTGACATTTATATTGACAGGCAATAATAGACAACATAACTAAGCAAATTGCTGGCCAGTCAAGAGATGTGCGGACCCGCAAATCGGAAGCCGCGAATCGTGGCGGCAGCTTGGGGAAAAAATATGTTGAATGAAAAAACCCTTGAGGTGATGCAAGCAAGCTTGCAAGCTGAACTGAGATGAAGTCAAGAGGGCGCGACTTGCAAATGACATATTGTATATGCAGCTATGAAAATCGAATAATAACCCGATTTATATCTATATCTATATTCAATTTCCTCGATTTATGGGAAACTAATTATAATAGATTAATGAAACGCAGTTGGTATAATATCAATAAAAAATAATAATCGATTACTCAGCTTCTACTTATAAAAAACAGCTCCTAGTTGATTTTGTAATACCTTATCATACGATATTATCAAATCCTTCATAATCCTTCACAATCTCCAACTAAACAAATCTAAACTATAATACTATATACTACATATTAATATGCAACAATTTGTCCTAACACACTATCAACTGAATCATGCCCACACATTACACATATGTATAGGGTATTTAAGGAAAACCAGTAGCCAAAAGATATGCAGACAGTATCAAAAACCAAGTGAGGCAAGACCAGGCCAAGCCAAGCCGGGCCGGGCCAAGCCAGACCAGGCAAGGCAATGGCAAAGGCCAGACAGTCTGCGCCCGATATGGTGAGCAGGTATACTCTCGCCCATACATTTACTCATAAATCTTTTTGGCGGGCATTTTCACCAAGGCAGCGCCGAAATGACAATTGTGTCAGCTACTGTGTGGTGTGTGCATGGCCCATGGGTGTAAATAGGCGGCGTCGCTTAGAAGTGCAACAAATCTATGAAAATAAATTAAATTTATGGAAAGTACAATTTATACATTTTTCATTTCATTTTTAGTTGTAGTTGTTATGCCCATTTGCATATTGCGAAAATTGAACAGCTCGAGGGGGTCATCAAGCGTGGCCTAGGCAATCATAATTAACCAACAAAAGCGTAACAAAAGTGTCTGCAGCAACAGCAACTGGAGAATCTGCAGTCCAGAAGCTGCAGTCGACAATTATGCGGCATGAGACAAAGAGAGAGGAGAGAGAGAGAGCGAGTGAGTGAGAGAGATAAGGAGAGCAAGAGGAAGCCTGACGGGGCGGCAGACATGTTGACGTACCTTTTGGGCATAAAATTGAAATCCCGGCCAGGATGCCGCTGCCACTGCCACTGCCGCTGTTGTTTTGGCATTAAATTTGCCACTTCTTCGACATGCGGCTGGCAGACGACGACTATGACGCAGAGGCAAAGGCAAAGGCACAGGCAGAAGCAGAAGCAGAAGCAGAAGCGGAGGCAACGACAACAGCAACATACAAATTTATATGGCTGCGGGGCATGTTGAAATTATGCCATCAAATTGGTATCAACAGCCAAGTGGAGAGACGATGCGGCTGCTGCTGTTGTTGTTGCTGTTTCTGATGCCGTTGCTAGTAGTAGTTGATTCTGGTTTTGCTCTTCGCTTTTCGGACTCCTTTTAAAATGCTAGTGGGCTGCGAAACAACAACAACCAGCGACAATTTGTGTTCGATGTGTAAAGTAAAATGTTGTCTGGGTGTGAACCTAATGCGTGTTGAATGCCTCATGCAGATGATGCATCAACAGCAGCAGCAGCAGCAACAACAACAAAAGCGTTCGAACAGTGTAGCTTGTAAGCAAATTAGAGCAACTTGTGCAGCAGCAAAATTTATAATTACTTTGATAAAGACGTTAAGAGTTTAGAAGCCGATGACCCGCGATAAAGCATTAATATATAAATCCTCTGAAATCGACGTACTTATTTATATATTCATTCAAGTTAGTTTCTTTCAATAATAGACTCAAAATTCCTTTACCCACGTTCACAAATATGTACATATATGTTCAAAAATTCTGAATTCTGCAAAATTGCTGTGTAATTTGTACAACTTTGTAGTTTGAAGGCGACTCATTTCGCGTTTGCAAAATTTCATTTTTATTTAAATTTTTTATAGTTTTCAAAACGTTTTTAAAATCAATTTCTGCGAACGCCACCACTTGGCACAGTTCTAAATCAAGTGAAGCGCCTCCAACTTTTGACATGTGTGCAACTTTGTCGCAACGTAAGAAAGAGCCGAAAAAAAGGGAAACCAGCGAATCGTTGAATCGCACCATAATACGTATATTTATATGGAAACCGAGATACAACCAAAACAACAACAACAACAACATCAACAAAAAGGATGCAAAACAACAACAAAAAATTATTTCATAGCCTGTCATAAATGTCGGCGGCAAAGCTTTTGCTGTGTGCATCAACTGCTGCTTCAGCCTGGCAACAATTTGCAGCATCTTCATCTTCATCTTCATTTTCATCTACAGCTGCGACTGCTGCTGCGGCTGCGGTTGCGGCTGCTGCTGCGGCTGCGGCTGCAACTGTTGCTGCCGTTGCTGTTGCATCAAGCGGCATTGCGCGTTATTATGATCTTTTAATAGCCCGCAATTTTCTCACCTCGCAAAGTGTGAATATTATGGTGTAATTGCATCAACGCATCAACTCCTACCAATTTCCAAGCTAAGGGCCAAAAAAAGCAGGCCGCACCAATTGCCAAATCGTCGAGACGAGTCCCCCATCCATCCCCTCGGTCTATAGTCCAATCATAACTTCTGTTGGGGCCGCCGTTCTGGCATTTTGGTGCAATCCGGCTAAGTTGGCCCGTGGGGCGTTGATTGTGGCGCAACTCCTTCTTTTACTCTCTACTTCTTCCTTTCGGGTCGGACGCTATTCGGTCTTCCTCTTTGGAGTGCTCTGTATATTGCCGACAGGTTCATATTACCTGGCTTCTTTTTTTTTTAACGTTTTTTCAGAAATTATTGCAAAAATGCGTAATTATTTTCTGTGCTCTTAATTTTCACAAGATTCGACAAAGTGAAGGCTGCCTTTTATTTTTTGTATTTATTGAAATTAAACGTTGCGTGCATGAATTTTACCTTAGCTGTAAGCGAAGCACAGCTAAGTTTTATGGAATTTACAGCAGCAAATTAATTACAAATTAAAATTTCTCAAGCTACAAAAACAATTTAATTTCAGTTTAATGTTTTTTATCAAGTTTTATAAAAAGAAAAAACAATTTATAACTTTGTGAAAGGTCAAAATAATAAGAGCTTTTAAATATATATCAAACTGCATCTAGATTTCAATCTATATTATTGTCTTCATCTAGCTTACACCTTGAATATAGCTTTCAAGCACCTTTACATGCTAATAACAACTGGCTAATTTGCCAAGTTATAGTCAATAGCTAGCTGCACTGTTGCCAAGGCTAGGTAGGCAATAGGCAACTTAATGGGCAATAGCAATACAAATTCCAGCAACCATTTACGCAATCATTAAGCATGAAACTAATTTGTGTGCCTCGAGAGTGGCATGCGTTGTGATAGCTCACATAGCAGGCAGACCCACAGAAACAGAAACAGACTCCGACGAGTTCAGTTAGCATGTTGCACGTGTTGCATGTGGCCGACAGCTCGGCTTGGCTAAAAACACATGTTGATGATGACTTGAAACGAAACTTACACAGCTCACAGCACACACAGTTGAAATCTACAGCATATAAAGCTGTTGAATTATGGGCAATTATCATTGCCAGAAAGTAGGTGTGATGATCGCTGTCTCCTCTGGGACTTCACAATAAAATAGCACAAATAATTGAAATGTAATTTTGTAAAATTGCGTTGAAATATGCAACACTTGCAACAGATTGAAACGTTTGCCAAGCCGCTGAAGATCTCTTGGCGCCCAGACGCTCGACTTCTTAATCAAAATTCCATAAATTTTTGTATTTTACCGAGATTGAGTTTGAATGAAAGGTTATTTATCAACTTGTAGTGATGATGATGAAGAAAAAGGGTTGATGTGAAATTATATTCGATATTTTCGTATCATTAATCTGATTCGTTATGCGACTCTATAGAAATTAACTCGATGAACCAACTTATTTGTGATTTGATCTATTAATCGATTATGGGATTAGCCAAGCTAAAGCAAAACATTCTTAATAATGTGTTGATGGCCAAGATTCGCCAATTTATCGATTGGTTCAACTTGATTAACTGTATAATTTTAATTATAATATAGTTAAAATGTAGAAAAGGGAAATCGATGTTAGCTCTAACAAAAGGTACAAAACTATTTCATTCAAAATTTGTTACTAGTCGAAATTACAATATATATACTTATAATATTAGCTTTAGATCAAAGAATTTAGATCAGCTAATCAACATATTTTGTACTCAAATTATTTATTATTCTTTATAGTTAATCATTTCATAATGGTATATAATATGTTCAAGTTCATTAATGAGATGCTTATCGTAATATTTAGGAATGCGATTATTATGTCTAGTCTTTAATATCATGGCTAATATATACATCCAATTCTGCTCTCAATAACTACTCTATATAATCTTTCGTATTATATTCAAAAATCATTTCTTATCAAATTTAAATGCGAGATGACATTGAAAATTTTATGACATTTCCATTCAGTCAATTCAATTTGTCTGTATCTAAAGCTGTATTTCTATTCAATAAATTTTGATTACTTTATTATATAGTCGAAAGTTATGTGATTTCAAATTGGCAAATTATTCGCATATTAATATACATAAAGAACTGAGTACTTAAAACTGTCTCGACCATTGCTATAAGAACATTTACGAGCGTAAATTAGTCAAGAAAAAAACAAATAGAAAATTCCAACTAGACTGTGACAAACTTGAATTATATATTTAAATTAATAGATCAATAAAAAGTCTGAGTAATTAAATACAATAAACTACACATACTATTATAAATGTATACATATTTATATATACACTATATAGATCGATGGGTATGTCAGATGTGATTTTGCAAACGGCTAACAATAAATTCCATTCACACAAATTAATAAAATGAATAAAATAAAAGCTAGATATAGAGAGAGAGAGGGAGAGAGAGAGAAAAAAAAACAGATAAACTCGTACACAACGGGACATAACTTAGACATTTTATGAGCAATTAATTTATGCGTTGACAATTCTAATGAGTTTTGATATATATACATACATATATATATATATTTATACATATATGTATATATATATATATATATATATATATATATACTCCATTATTGTGTTGAGTGGAGCAAGTTGAGATTAATATATGTATGGAACTGGAGAAGCGTGTGTTGGCTGTTTTGTTTTGGTTTTGAACAAAGCGATAATCAACCTGAATATAAAAACATATAATATTAATAATCATAAAATATATTGAGATGAACGCTAACTAGCTGATTTGACTAAAGGTCGCTCTGTGTGTGAATCTGCTATGCATTTGATCGTAATGTGATATTGTGTTAAAAATCACTGACCAGATTAAACGATCTTCACCACATGAAACAGGGATAGGAACTGGTTTTACAAACGCTGTGAATCGAGACACCTAGTTAATTTGCTTAGCGAGATATGATCTAGATAGGCAAATTTTAATAGGGCTAAGATGCTAACTTGAGCGATTTGAAAAGCAGAAATAGATTTACCGAACTATCTAAGTATATCAAAAGTATATTTTGTATGAATTATCGATAAAGCTGTGATTATTAATAACATTGTAGTTCAGATATATGTATAATATAACAATTAAATAAATATATAATCAAATTTATTTGATTATTATATATAGAAGTGTTGTAATAACAGCTTTTCACGATCCCCGCAAATGACTAATATTTGAAATTTCTTACGGTCTTCTGACCCTCTCAATCCATTAAAAAACCGGCATACAATGTTGGTATACCCGCTGGCAAGGATATAAATAGCAAATCATAAACCCAAAGCGTAGCACATAACCTCAATTTAATAAAAACAAAAAAAGATCCAAAATCAAAAGAAATTATAACGTTGCGTGCCTTGACAAACACACGAAATACCAATCAACAACATGAGAATCAACGATAACAAAAACTGAGAGAAATAATATAAAAATTTTATTAAAAAATTACAATACCCAAATGACCAAAAATACGCTCAGACAGTGAAGAACCCCTATGAATGATGATCGCTGCGATGCGATGCGATACGATGGGATCCCTTAAGAGGGACAGAAGAAAAAAACCTGTGCCAACTGCACATTAAATTGTGATGCATCAATAAAATTTGCCTGCAGCTAGTTTCCAAAAGCCATCGCTACGAAAGTGTTAACTTCGAAATATGTTGCCGCTCTATAATTATGGATGGTTTTTCGGTATAATTGCGCCCGGGTAGCGATACACAATGCATGCGAGAAGCCAACGCCAACTCCAACTCCAACTTCAACTTCAACTGGAACATCAAAAAACCGACTGCTTCAATCAAAGCAACTGACGAGCTGCCGTTGAGGGTCCTCCCCAGACTCCAATCGGGTATCGGTATCTTCGTCTGTGTCTGTGTTTGTATGTGGCCATAAGGTATCTGGCATCTGAGCTGGTAGCTGTCGACGTTGCTTGAAGTAGCTCAAATTCATTTATCTAAAAAAAGAGAAAAAAAGAAACCAGAAAAAAAAAAAGAACACGCCAGCCAATTCTAAGGTGTTGGCCCGCTTGCTTAAAGCCAAAAACAACGAACCCAAAAAGGAGAAAAAAACGAACTTTGGAGTAATTCCGGTAATTTACGAACCCTAAAAAAAAAAAAAATATTAAACAAAAAACAACTCGTCGTCGCTTATGATTCATAATCACAAATTTCTACAGCTCATGCGCGCTCTCTCGCCGTCTCCCAATATATATCTCTCTCTCCCTCTGTTTTATTCACTTGGAAGCTATCTCTCGCTTTCCGTCTACATCTGATGATGATCAATGATCTGTAAAGTGTTTTTCGTTGAAGTTATGACTGTGGAGAAGGCTCCACTCTCGAACTCGACTTGCCGCTCGGACTCCGAGCCGGGGGCTAAACGTGCGCTCGCTTTAATTTTCAATATGTCTGGAGACTGGACAACGACGACGACGACGACTGGGTCAATGCTGATGGCTTTTGTTTTTATGGCAGACATGTAGGCACCTTTCAGCTAATTTATAAAGCATAACCAAAAAAAATTGAGAAAGTATCTGACACAGTGTCTGTGTGAGTATATGTTGCGTGTATTCCGCTAATAATCCGCACAACCTGACACAAAACGTCGCGCAAAAAATATATAATTGAATGTTTCCAGAATTTTCTTAAATTGCAATTCTTGGTATTATATTCGAAGAGATTATAAACATATAAAAAAAAATTGTAATATATTTGTAGTTTATATTTAAACATTTTTATACTAAAACCTTTACTACAAAGCATGCGTAATGGAATTGAGATTATTACAATTAAGATAACTTTAAAAATATTTATAATTATTTAAATGTTCGTTAATGGGTTACAAATTAAGAAATTAGAATCGATCAATAAAATTTTTATTAATATTTAATAATAGCTAATTTGGATTAAAGCTCGGCTTTTAAAATCATTTTTATAACAATTGTTAACAGTCCAATTTAAAGACGATGCAAAAATACAAAAATAAGGAAAAAAATTAAATATTAAAATCATTTTTTTACTGATTCTAGTCATTCGTAAGTCAATATGAATATAAGCTTTACATAAAATATACCCTCTTGAAAAACTGGCAATAAAATCCCATATGTACAAAATGATATCTTAAATCCACATTTTATGTGCATTCTGTATTTATTTATTTGATATTTTAAAGCCCAACAAATCTGCTCACAAAAAACCAAAAATGGAGTTCCATCAAAATTTTATACCACCAATCACACAATATATCCTGCTACATCTATGCAAAACAAACAAAAAAAAAAGAAGAAAAATCGCATAATAAAATGTTATAATAAATAAATGCATAAATGTGACCACAACAAACTCATTATTTTACATATCACACATATTTTGACATGACCATAACCAACACAGCAAATAAATTGCCAACAACCAATCGATTTGGACGTTATTTTCTTTTTCTACTTTACATTTTTTCGCTGCTTTTTTTCTGGTAGCCACCTCAAATGAGGAGCATTTCAGTACGTCCTCTGACCAGCATCGCCAACAAAACCCAATTTACGGACATAAATCGCAGCAGCAGCACCAATAATTCAGTGCGGGGAATATTTTTCGCTGGGTGTTCAAACAAATCAAACCGCACAGCATAAAAAATAATAAAAAATAAAAGAGTACAAATAAAAAACAAACACGAAAACAACGTAAAAATCATTGCTGCACAAATTTATGAGCCAAATAACAACGGGAGATGACAAGAGCCCAGCAGCGGTCACCACCTACAGTTCAATTTGTGCTGCCTGCTTAACTATGTGACGGTGTGTGTGTGTGTGTGGTGCCATCTACCAGGTTATGTTTTGGCCACTTGGTCAATAAGTCAGTTACTCGTAGAAAAAATATGAAAGTATGCAAGACTATCTAATACCACGCATGATATAATAAAAATTAAAAGTAATATATATTTTAAACTAATTTTTTTTTCATTGCTCTTATATTGAATATTGAGTTCAATTGCATATCATAATTTTAATGTAGTCTATAAAGATTTAGTTTAGTTAAAATAAAAAATACTATAATATAAATAGTCTTCTATTGAGACTAGATTCATTTCTGAAGAGTTAGAAAAATCCACGGAATTAAAAAAAATGTTAAGCATAATCAAGATTTCAATTACATATATGCAAAATGATATACATATTTATTTATCAGTCAAAAAATTAAAAACAACAAAAAAAAAACGATTTCGTATTTAGCTTAATCAATAACATGTCGGTATTGAGTGAATTTCCAGTAAATAAGCGAACATATCTATGCATACATTCATACATACTCAAGGCTCAATTATTACTAACCCATCCTGCATACTCCACTCTAAGTCCATTCGCTTTTACAGGGTATTTGGAAAAACGGGTGATAAATATTTGCGTTTCATATGTGTGCTGCTCTTGTGGAACGTATATAAATAATATTCGCACGATATATGTCCCCTTGGCAGGCAGACGACGCCATCGCCATCGCCTTTGCCATTGCCATCGCCTTTGCCATTGCCTTTTGCCAATGCGAATGCGATGCGCAGGCGCAAAGAAGGCGCCTCTGGGCATCAACGGGTTTGGCCTACGTGGGCGCCGTCGCACTTTATGTGCGGAATTCCATTTCCAGCCCAAAAGCAACACATTTATATATATAAACAGAAAAAGCGAAAAAAAAAATAAGTAAAATAAAGTGAACAAACAAACCAAACAAAACAAAACTCAAGTTGCCGTCGCCCAACTTGATATATGCGCTGCATGCTCATAAAAATGTCAAAAATTGTGTTGCTCCTCAGACCGAGTGGAAAGAGCGACGCTTTGTCTGCCTTTTGGATACTTTTGGACACTTGGACTACTCCAACAACGAGCTGAGCCGTGTTGAGCGCATGCGCGCATATTTCGCTTTAATTGGCAAAAACGTAGCCAACACCACCACCAGCACCACCAAGCGGCAGCAGCCGCACCACCGGGGCACCGCCAACGATGACGCTAAATGTGCACAGCACACGCATAGGTGGCCCTCCTCCAAGTGCCAGTTACTGCGCTGTCAAATACAGTGAAGGCTCTGATAACGGAATACAATCTGAAGCAGAATTTAGCCAATCTAATGCTGTGAACGATTTGAGATTATCATTATCATGCATTGTTAGGCTAAACATTGTCTAATCCAAAATAGGTTCTGATATTTCCCTCCACTTCAATTAGATTCATCTTTAGATCACCTCACAGCTCAGCTGTTTATGTATTGAGTATTCACTGTAACCACAGATCGACAACACCGCGCCCAGTTGGCTTAGCTACAGTCTGTCTTGGACGCGTTTGTTTAGTGCTTTAAGCGCATTTAATGTGACACAGAACGAAAAGGATAACGACGTCAGCAGCAGCGGCAGCGACTGCGAGAGCAGCAGCACGTGACACAATGGGCAATGGGTACAAAAAATGCTGAATACAGAAGAGGCGACGCGACGCATGCGTGCCAAAAGCAAATTTCACGCAAATCAAAATGTCATAAATTCGTGGCTTATGCCGCGCAGGAGGGGATCAGGCTATATTTATAATGAAAATGATACGACTGCGCGTCGACGTCGTCTTCCACACAGCCAGCAGCAAAACAAAGAGAGAAGCAAAAACGAACGTACGAACAAAACGGGACCCAAATGACAAGTGTTAAATTGGCGCGCGAATATCAACATGTCGTCGCTCGGCCTCTAACAAAGAACCACACGAACAACACAACCGTAGTAAGTGAGGGAACGCTCTTAAGTGTGAGTACAAGAGCTAGTGGGTAAAAGAGTTGCCAGCTGCCAAAAATAAAAATTTGAATAAGAGCTAATACAAATTATTATTAATTATAATATTTATTATTATTTTTTAAATTATTATTGTGTAAGTAAATAAACAATTTTAAGTTTGCAATGGTACAATTGCAATTAGTTGCACTGTTTAGTTAAAGTACCAATTTTGGTATATTTGCATCAAAGTATTTCTAACACATATGGCAACTCCGCATGTAAGCGTATAAGAATAAGAGACAATAAGTATTTGCAAATTTTTCTTTACATACATACCAACAAAAATGCCGCCGAATTGGATTCCACATGTGCATGTGTGCGTGGGCAAAGAGAAGCAACAATGCCGCCGAATTGGATTCCACATGTGCATGTGTGCGTTTGCAAAGAGAACATTGTCCTGTTCGTGTGAGTTAAAGAAGCACTAGAGACAAGAAATTGAATTTCTTTCTTCTAATTCAGCTTTGCTATTGCTATGCAAACAACATAAAAAAATAAAATAAAAAAATAAAAATAATAATAATAAAGTCATTTTAAATTAACAGCATACGCTAAAAAATATGCTAAAATAATTTGCGTAATATATATGTATGTATGTACGCCTACACATGGCGGCAGCAGCCTCGCGACGATATCTGCTTGTCTCGCTCTAACACACATAAATGAGGCGCAAAAAAAAAAACGAAACGCACGCGCCAGCTACTTACTACTACTTAACTTTCAAATGAATTTTCACTCCAATTTACACATTACACCAATACACTAACTATTTCACTTTATTATTTATACACAACACTAACACTTTTAAAGCAAAGCGCAGCTTAGTAACAACACTTTAAGCACACAAAAAATAAGAAAATAAAAAAAACGAATGCAAACACTCAATACACCGACAAACTGTCAGGCGACCAATTAGCCACTGAAATGTATCGATGCTTATCGATGAGTGGGCGGCGATAGTGTGGCTAGAGCTGAGTATTAGATTGCGATAACTTTTAATTGAAATGCGATTAATTGCAAACAACTATTAAGCTGATTAAATGATTGAATATAAATTAAATTGTGTTTTATGTGTTTGGCGACTGCCGTTTGTTTTTACTAGGCGCCTTAAAACACTGTCCGACACTTAAGTTCGTTTCCTTTTTTTGTGGCAAGCTAACATTTATATCCTTTTCATGCTGCATACAACGTTTATAATGGCCGTTAAGGCTTACGGAAGGCAAACAAATGTGCTCGTGTGTGTGCGTGTGTGTGAATGCGTATAATGGACGCCATGCTCTTAATCGCTTCGACAACAACAATAACAACAGCTGTAACTGTAACAACAGTAACGGCAACATGAGCCACTAACCATGATCTGTGGGCAAGAATAAGAGTATAAGGTGGGCCAAAGGGGGAGCAATATCCTTAGTCCTTGCGACTGCGACATTCATAGTCTGACCAACGAACAGCAATTAAAACGGATTAAAAAGGCAACAAACTGATTTATGTGCCAAGAAACTCAAATAACGACAAATACGAGGCATGTGCTGGAACTTGGCTGGGGGTAAAGAGGAGCTGTAGAATCTAGCTTTCTGTCTCTGTCTCTCACACACATTCGGCTTTTCTGCTCTAGCTGCTGCTCATCCAAAATTGAAATAATTGCGCAGTGAAGCAATTTAGAAGAATCACATTCACATGCGTTTCCAGTCACTGTGTCCCATTGCTGCTGCCATTGTTATTGTTGTTGTTGTACTAATTGAAAAATATTAGAAGAGCAAACGAAATGGCACGAGGAAACCGAAAAGGAAAACTTTGCTGCTGCTGCTGCTGTTGCAATTTGGCGCATAGATCTGTGCAAGCAATTCATGTATTCGGAATTTATAACCGCATATAGCGCACATAAATCCCAGCCACAGCGGCAGCAACAACAAATCGAACTTTATCTGTTGCAATGCCAATGGCTGCCATATGCTGCCACGCCCCTAACCAGTCCCTAGGTTGTCGCCAAAGCTATTGCCACCGTTAAAAATGGCTGACGACGGGCATAGCCCTATTTTTGTTGGGATTGTGGGCGCTAGTGGGGCTGGTATATATAACGGTATACAACGCTTATAATTGCCCGTTGTTGCACGCATCTATGTCTGTTGGTTTGGCAGCCACACCCCAAAAGCACACACCCACACACACACACATGCCGCCCACCGAGTGGACGATTGTAAAATGTAAAATTCTAAATAAATGGCCATGAGGCAAGCGGCAGTGGCTGCCACTTAAGCGCCGCAGCCACCGACATCGTCCATGTGTTATGGCCTAAAGTAAATCTTCATTAGATTTGCCAGAGTGCCTGGGCAAAAGGCAGTTGCCAATGCTGCTGCTGATGCTGCTGTTGCTGCATGGCCATAAAAAGCAGCGGCACTGCACAACGGTATTTATGGCCACTTTTGTTGTCATTTTAATTGATTTCAATTTTTGCAATTGCATTTGAGCTGCCCGACCCACAGATAAGCATGAGTAAATGCAAGACGAACAGCTCATTCATTCTGACTCTCACTCCCTCTCTATCTATCTCTCTCTCTCTCTCTCTTAACTCCTTGCAATTTGTATTATTCTCACAAATTTACTATCTACCGTTTGATTTTATAGTTTCTATTTAGCATAAGAAAATTCCATCGAAATCAATTAGTTATCGAAAAGACTAAATTCAATTGAGAAATATATTTGTGTATTAGCTTTAAGAAAGCCAGCGAAATTTTAGTACACTATAAAGTTATATGTATGTATGTAAATTATATGAACATGAATGAGTTTAAGTATTTATTGATTTCAAGTGCTAAAAGATATGTCGAATCTACTTTTTAGTGCTTAATTAGCTAAGGTTATCAAGAGCTTTAGAAGATTAACTACTAAAGGTGGGCCGGTAGCTAATTGAGGCTGAAGTAGTAAAAAATTCGTAGTAGAGCAGTAGTGAGGGAAGCTTGTTAGTTGTGAACAATTACAACCATATAGTCTCAAGTTTCAACAATCCTGCTAATTTCTAACCAACTCCAAATCCAATTTCAAGCCTTACCTTCACTCACCTCACAGCACATTGAAATCCCAACCGCCCACATCTTAATTTGTAACTAATTTTAGCTTTATTAAATTGATATCACTTACAAATTAAATGAAATGTGGTTCATTTCAAGCGAGTTCAAGCAGACAATCGAGTTACCCAGTTGAGTGAGTAAATGACAACAGCTGGTGGCAAAGTCTTTGCGCTGTGGCCTCTTTAGACCCGGCTCAAATGCTCCACTCATTAGCAATTGATGAAGCGCATTGGGGGCAAGTGAAAAGGAAAAAAAAAAAAGAAGAAATTTTATGAAATTTTTGTGGTTGCTGTCCGTAGTCCGTGCCACATGGTAAGGAAAGGGCAATTGGGCTTGGGCCAACCCCTAATTGTTGTGGCTATGGCGAGTATATAATGCAAAACCGACTTGTACATAACAGTAAACTTGTGAAAGAGCAATAAAGATGATTAAAATGTAATTATGCTTAATTTTCTGACAGGGAAGAAAACAGAAATATATACATATATATGTATATATAAACATATTTGAAAAACTTTCAGGCTGTTTACATTTTAATTGATGAGCTGCCCAGGGTTGAACTTTTTCAACTTTTCAGTTTTTGTTTTAGTCTTTTTTGTGGGATTGGCTGTTTGGAGGGGTTGTTTGAGACCCTAACTTGAGTGCGAATTAATTTGTTTTCTGAAAATTTGGCAAAAGTTCTGGTTATAATTTTTTTTTCTTTCTGTGTGAACCTTTTTTGGCCATAACGATGAGAAAATATGAAAAATATAGAAAAGTGGAAAACAAATAGAGAATTTCAGTCGAATAAGAGCGCCGTTGGCTGTGCTGTGGTTGATTAGCTTTCGATGATATTCGGGCCATAAAATTGGCACTTGTTACGGCAATCATTGAAATTTCCATCATCCTCCGTTGTTCCGCTGGGATTTGCTCATATATGTGGCATTGCAGACAAATGTGGAGTGTGCTGCATATAGGGGTTGCAACCGGGGTGGTTGATAGCGGCCAGATAGTATTAATCACATATAGACATAAAATTAATGTCATGCGTGTAAGTGTGGTAAATTGATATATCCAACCAGATATCAATTGCGTTGGTTTCCTTGGAGTGTGGGTGGGAACATTTTGTAGATTTTATGCTGCAGGCTGAGAGTAAAACTTTTGTGGCAGGTTGTTGATTTAGATAATTGTAGAGCAGCTCATGGGAAACTGAAAATATTCTTTAAACAAGAAACAGGTGAATGGAAGAGAATGCACAGAAATAGTGTACATCGAATACACAAAGCAAATATTTAGCTAAAAACTCAGATACCTAAGAACCTCAAAAGAGCAGAAATTGAGTTTCATGAAGAGTTGAAAACAAATGCAGTAGATGGAGAGAGTGAAGATGACATATTGATTTGGAAGAAAAAGGAATCATAAAACATATAAGTATATATCTCGTACGAGCTTAAGCATAGAAGAAAATATTTAGTCTTGCTCAAAAACTAACGAGCCTCTACAGTAATAAAACTCTCTCTCCCTCTCTATCACTCCTGCTCCTAAAATCCTTTTAAAATTAATTAAGTAACTCAAACTTAACTGTATTAACTAACATATTGCCCGACTCAATAAGCCATGCCAACTAAACCCATTTGGGCGTCTTGTGCTACTTACAATTCTTGGTGATTGGTTTAAGAAATTGCCTCATTAACAATTTAACGAACTCAATTTGAGGCAGCTGCTTCAGTCTCTCTCTCCCTATCTCTCTCTCTCTCTCTCTCTCTCTCTCTCTCTCTCTCTCTCTCTCTCTCCCTTTGCCTGTATGTGTGTCTGTTTATAATGGCGTCGTGTTGCCAACATGCCAATTGCACATTAACGACATAACACCGTTATAAACAGAGGCAACCCAAGCCAACACCTTCCCGCTCGCGCCCTCTCTCTCTCTCTCACACACTTTCTCCTCTATTAAGCATACCTGTGCACACGCGTCAGCCCACATTTAATCAGGGCATGGCTGATTTCAGCGATTACGCATATTGATCAGCTACGACACGTAGCAACCATCATTCATAGCGACCTCCCAAAACTCTGGTACACAGACAGACCACCCACTCCCAAGCCCACTCGGGCATATGCTATGTGCTCGTGCGAACTAATTGGTTGGCTCTTTGGATGTATCGAATTCGAAATTGTCTGCTGCTGCTGCTTGATTTGTCTATCGGCTCGGCAAGAAATAAATTGAAGGAATTTATTCTTGAACTGCGCTTGAAAATCATAAATATTTCAACATCCATAAATGCTAATGAGACACGCATCAAAAATGATTATCACTAACGCTGCTCTAAGAGAGTTTGGGTACTTTGAGTGTGTGAGGCGAGCAAGTAAGCTAAAGATTTTTCCCAGTTTTGAGTTTATGTTGAATGAATGGAGTTATAATTGAGTTTATGCTACAGCAGTAGCTGCTATGAAAGGCTTATCTTTCAACTAAGTAGTTTATTGTAGTAGGATTTCTTCAAATCTCTAGCCTCATATGACAGCATCAACTTAGCTGATTATTCCCATAGAAATATATGTAGATAGCTCATTGAATATGCAACTAAGTTTAATTTAAATAAGATATTTTTGTATATTAGAAAACATTTAAAAATCATTAAGAAAAGATCGCAAATAAGTTCCAAACACTACAATAAGATTTATAAGTGCAAGATTATTATAAAGAATAATCTATAATCCAACCTATTTAATACAAAATTAAGTCATCTCGCAGCTCTGATACGGCCATTTCAGAGTAAACAATATTCGATATACATATAATATACAGCTTCAAATTTTTCAGCTCTTCAGCGCATGGCGCTTGAACGCTTTGTAAAAATTTCATGTGTGGTGCTTAAAGATTGCGGTATTCAAACATTAAAATATCCTTTAGCGGCTCTTAGCTTTGCCCAGCGGGTGCTGCCAACTCTTTAAATATCAGTGGAGGAAGGGGGGCGGGTTTGGCCAGCTAAACAAAAATCTGTTTAGCCAAACCACAGACAATGGGCGTCTTAATACCGTAAGCCTAAGGACACATGCCGACTTTTTTATTTTAACAGCTCATTTGTATGACGAGACGCCAATACAAAGAATGCCACTTAAAAAACTCAGAAAAAAAGAGAAATAATAAAGCCGAAAAAAAATGTCTACAAACAAAATTGTGTTTCAGTTTATGAAGTCGTTTTTTTTTTTTTTTTAATTTTATGATCCATACTTGAAGTATTTGAGTTATTTGATACTTTTCTTCACACATTTCCCCCAACTCCGCTGGTTATTAAACAAATTTCTTAGTTTATGCAGCTCGCCAACTGTTTTAAGTGTTTTTCGATCACATTTTTGCCTCTTATCTTGATTTTATATTTCTCAGTTGGATTTTTGAATTTCTGTGTTGAGCAAATTGCTGCATGATATTTTTATGTTTCTTTTTGTTTTGTTTTTTTTTTTTTTTTTTTGTATTTTCTTAATGTTTTCCACACTTGGCGCTTTTATGGCAGTTATTATATATTCATTGATTAGATTTAACGATTTTGGCGGCTTTGTTTGTCGCTACGCGGGACAACAAATATTAAAATTAAAACAAGTCATGGGGTTAAGCTTGAAGCACTTTAATGACAGATACCCTATAAAGTGGCTGGACTCGTAGAGAGATTTTATTTGAGTTGCTTGATTATGTTGAGATGATGATGAGTTATAGTTAACTTGATGTATATATACATACATATATAAATATAAAATATATATATATATATTGAACGTGTAGACTGCATATTGAATATATTAAATTATTTACACTATATACAACAGCGTATGTATATCTTCATATCTACAGCATACGCTTTAAATTATGATCTGAACATTATTATTCATATAATATTTGATGAGTATTGCTTTGCTGCTCTTCAAACTTCTCTGCTTACCTCAACATATGCCATCATTAGCTCTCTGTTATTATTTAAAAACCTCTAATTGCGGCCGCAACGCCCCGTATTAAATGCTTCTTTTTTGTTACAAAATGTATTCATGCAATTGCATCCACTTTAACAAGAAACAACAAACCGCAGTCATGCAATGCAATATTCTAAATATACATCCTTCGATCAATGCTTAAAAACATTAATTGCAGTTAAATAGCGAACACCAAAAAAAATGTTAAATACGTCAATTTGGAACATTTGGTTACAGAGAACGTCCCAGCAAAAACAACGGCAGCCGTTACAATCGACAGCCAAAAGGTGAGAAAAGTATTACACAAGTGGGAAAAAAATTAAAATACCCAAAAATAGGTGGTGTGGCATAGCAAACCGCAAATTACATGCACATGTCTAAGGGTCCGAGAAAATATGTTTTCTGTCCTAATTCCTCGCCAACCAAAAGGACAGCTCAACGACGAGCTGTACAGCATACAGCATACAGCATACAGCACACACCATTCCTATCTACCTTCTTTCCAACCTTACTATCCTACTTTTCTAATCGTATTTCTATCACTTAATCACGATTCTGTTCATTGGATGATGACCAGTCTTATTTATCCATCCATTTGCCCATTAATGTTCAATCTACCTTTCTGACTGTTTTCTAGCCGTTTTTAGACATTTTTAGCCGTTTTTAGCCGTTTTTAGCCGTTTTTGCCGTTTTCAGTCCTTTTTAGTCTTTTTTCTGTTTTGTCTCACCTTTCTACCTTCTACCTTCTTTCTAACCTGCTATCCGACTTTCTTATAATATTTCTAGCTCTTAATTTTAGAATTACGAATTACAGCATACAGCATACAGCACACACCATTCCTATCTACCTTCTTTCCTATCTATCCTACTTTTCTAATCGTATTTCTATCACTTAATCACGATTCTGTTCATTGGATGATGACCAGTCTTATTTATCCATCCATTTGCCCATTAATGTTCAATCTACCTTTCTGACTGTTTTCTAGCCTTTTTTAAGTCATTTTTAGCAAGTTTTTAGACGTTTCGTTTTAGCCGTTTTTTTCCCGTTTTCAGTCCTTTTTAGTCTTTTTTCTGTTTTGTCTCACCTTAGGCTTTCTACCTTCTTTCTAACCTGCCTATCCGACTTTCTTATAATATTTCTAGCTCTTAATTTTAGAATTACGAATTACAGCATACAGCATACAGCACACACCATTCCTATCTACCTTCTTTCCTATCTATCCTACTTTTCTAATCGTATTTCTATCACTTAATCACGATTCTGTTCATTGGATGATGACCAGTCTTATTTATCCATCCATTTGCCCATTAATGTTCAATCTACCTTTCTGACTGTTTTCTAGCCGTTTTTAGACATTTTTAGCCGTTTTTAGCCGTTTTTAGCCGTTTTTGCCGTTTTCAGTCCTTTTTAGTCTTTTTTCTGTTTTGTCTCACCTTTCTACCTTCTACCTTCTTTCTAACCTGCTATCCGACTTTCTTATAATATTTCTAGCTCTTAATTTTAGAATTACGAATTACAGCATACAGCATACAGCATACAGCACACACCATTCCTATCTACCTTCTTTCCAACCTATCTATCCTACTTTTCTAATCGTATTTCTATCACTTAATCACGATTCTGTTCATTGGATGATGACCAGTCTTATTTATCCATCCATTTGCCCATTAATGTTCAATCTACCTTTCTGACTGTTTTCTAGCCTTTTTAAGTCATTTTAGCAGTTTTTAGCCGTTTTTAGCCGTTTTTTCCGTTTTCAGTCCTTTTTAGTCTTTTTTCTGTTTTGTCTCACCTTTCTACCTTCTACCTTAGCTTTCTACCTTCTTTCTAACCTGCTATCCGACTTTCTTATAATATTTCTAGCTCTTAATTTTAGAATTACGAATTACGAATTACAGCATACAGCATACAGCATACAGCATACAGCATACAGCATACAGCATACAGCATACAGCATAATAATAAAAGTTAATACTAATGATTATTAATTATATTTATATAATATACAATTAATAATAATAATAATAATATGCTATATGCTGTATGCAAGGTGTTCGCTCTAATTCCTTGTCAACCGAGGCAGTTTCTCTCTAATTCCTTGCCAACTGAGGGAGCGCCAACCGAACTCAGCGGCGTGTGCGGCCATTTCAGTTGTCTCCACTTAACATTTCTCCTGGTGGGCTCGCTTCTGCCTCGTAGCTTCAAGCTCCCAGTTTCTGACTTCCAACTGGCCGTTCACAGCTCCCGTTGGTGCCGTTTAGAAAAGCGTTGCGAATGCGAAGCTGTCAGTCTCGAACCTGAACAGGTGTGCGCTGAGGGGAGCGCGAAACGTTACAAAGTAAACAAGTCAAAGTGCAACAGTATGAATTGATGAGCTATGAGATGCTCTATCAGAAAGTTATACCATATATATTCTACTTTGTTTTCAAATTTCTAATAAAGATATCTCACTAATCGATATCCTATCCTATCCTAATCGATATTCGATAGATATTCATAATTTACTACCTAAAATCCAGATAAATAAACGATATAAGAAAGCCAGAAAGCTCATCGAACAGATTCATGTATAAACTTAATAAACAATCACATTACGTTTCCGTCAATTGCCCACATTTAAAGGGTATACGAAAAAAAAACTCTAACAAATGTTTAACAAATGCGGATAACAAACTGTCAAAGTTTTGCGCTTATTACCCTAACAGCATAAAAAACAGAGCAATACAAAAATTGGAAACTGCACTTGTACATATTTGTATTTGCATGACATGATGTCCGGCGCTGGACTCAACTCCTCAGCCCCTCCACAGCTGCGCCCCCATTCGATTCGATCTACACAACAACGTGGACAGTTGTCGTCTGTGCTGTGGGCCCAGCGGGACGCGTTGGCGCTTTGTGCAGTTCGCGTAGTTGTAATACCCTGTAAACATATAACGATCAATAGGGTATACATATATCCTGATTCACGGAAAGCTAACCTAATTTCAATATAACTTTTGCAGATATTTTGATTGTATATTGAATTTTTTTTTTTTAAATTAGAGGTAGAGAGAGTAATCAAGAGTACTAGAGATAAAAGTAGAGCTAGACAGAGACATAGAGCTAGTCAAACGAGAAAGAGACAGAGAAAGCTATGTAGCGAAAAATAGTCCTAAAAAATAATAAAAATAAATAATAATAATAAAAGCGTAACGATAAGTAAAACAATTGTTTTTTTTTTTTTTTTTTTTACATCTGGATTCCCCATTGAGTTAGTTAACTATTCATATTTGTAGAGTATCTCTTAGTCTAGTTTTTCGTCTCTTAACTCACACTTACTCGTTTCTCGATAGCTTTTTCCGCTGTTATTTTCAACTATGTTTTCTTTTTTTTTTTATGTGAATTTGTCTGCCAACTGCGCAGATTTTTCATAGCGCATCTGACTGCCAGTTGTCATTCGGTTAAAATTGTACTTTTATTTTGGATTTTCCATTTGATATGCATTGAAAATGTTGAAAGTATTTGGAATGCGTTATTATTTACGAGCACGACAGCTAAGATATTTTCTGAAGCTTAGTTGACAAAAATTGTTTGGTATAGACAGATATAGGGTATCCACTATAAAAAATATTCATGTATATATAGACGTATCGAACTTTTTAAATAATTTACAAATCAAACTAATATTTTCTTTAATACAAAAAAAAAATAATAATAATAATAATAAAAGAAAATAGTAAATTCTGATGTTAAATGTATGAAAAATCGAGATATTTATTATTTCTTGGAAAATAATATATACAATGATAATAATTGTGAGTAAATAAGTAGAAATGAAATTATTTTTTAAAATAATTTATAGTAGCTTAAAAGTATTTAAAAAAATATTTTCCACCTTTTTAAAGGCCTTGCCAATAGTATTGAAAGCATGAATATTATTTCAGCTTTAAGTTTTTTCTTGAAGCTTCACTATTTAGTTGCAAAAGTTAAGCAGCTCTTCATTCCCGCCCCAAAATTTGAGTTAAATATTTGGCATCAACACATCTTGGTCCACAGAGCAAGCCAAGAAAGTTAGCATATTGTTGTAACTTCATGTTTAGCGCTTATAAAATTTTGCATGGAAATATATGCAGAGCATTATAATAAACTTTCAACAGATATGGTGTGATTACAGTTGCCTGCAGCAGGACGAAAAGGACCAGGACGAGCAGCACTCAGCTCAACTCAACTCAACTCAACTCAGGCAATTGTCATTTATATAAAATGAAAAATTAAAATTATATAAAAGGCAACCCTCTATACACACACACACACGTACGCACACAAACAGATACACTCACACCCACAACTTTTGCTGAAGCTCATCAAAAATTGTGGCTTCAGCACGAAGCACACAAAATGGCGACAAAAGCTGAGAAGCGCACAGAGTGTATGATAGACAGGGAGAGAGAGAGAGAGGGAGAGGGAGTGTGAGTGTGTGTGTGAGATAGAGCATTGCCCGCAGTGGAGACAGCACGAGAAATGAGTCCCATGTCTTTCATTAAAACTTTCGGCAAATTATCGGGTAACATATGCTTGCGGCCTGATTGTCAAATATATATATGTATATATACGCTAGTGCATAGCACTCTACTCCTGGCTCTTGCTCTACCATCCTCGCTCACTCTCTCTCTCACTCTCTCTCTCTCTCTCTCGCTGCAGCCACCTTCACAACTACCCCTCTCATTTGTATGATTGTCAGTGTGTAACACTTTAGCGCTTGAGTGTTGTAAGGGGAATTATGAGCACATACATACACACATACACATACATATATAATGATATACATATATACACTCTTATAAAATAAATATTAAAGCAACTTTCTCAGCTAAAATACGTTCATACGTTTTTCTTTGATTTCCTTGGGGATACAAACTAAATATACAAAAAAAAGAGAGAAAGCGTAGCAAAGAAAAGCCAACAATGGACGCACAAGTTCCCCTTTATTTTTCCAGCATCCAGCTGAAAGGGGCAGGCACTAGGTGAAAAGATGAGAAAAAATGCATAAAAATAAAAGGGAAATCAAATAAATTCGCGCAGGCGTTGTAATTTTAGAAAAAAAAAAAAAACAAATAAATAAATCCAACAACAAACAGGACTCTCTGCGCTCTAATGAAATTTGCCAGGCGAAACGTTTTTAGTGGAACTGCGCTAGGTTGGGTGGCCGAAAGGACATTAGTAGTCCTATGTTAATTTGGTGCGCCTAATAAACTGCTACTTTTTACCCAACACACACACATACACACGCCCACCTGTATCTGCCTACCCGTTAGCCCACTCTCTGGCTGGGCTGTGCAAATTTGGCACTTCAACAGCTCCTTTGCGGCAAACGGCGTCACGTACGCGCAGCCAAGTGAAAGCTGAAATTTTCGTTGAAAAAGGATATATGGGCGCAGAGCTGGCGTTGTCCTGGCTGCGTGCCTTGCATATCAAATGTGCGTCAAGGTGTGACTGTGTGTGGAGTTGTATGTGTATGAGTGTGTGTGTGTGTGTGTGTGTGTGTGTGTGTGTAGTTGGGGTTATGTCAGTACGTATATTCGCCATCTTGGCTGTACATGCTGTATTTGCGAGCTGGCGAAGACAAAAGAGCATATTCGTTTTCTCCTTTTGCTTTTATTCCTTAATCTGTCCATCAGTTGCTTTGAATAACCGGCTCTTTTAGAGTGTTTAGCTGTTAAGGCGTGTTCCTCCTGTTATTATTTCCTTTCTCCCTGCATATCCATCTACTTATACACCTACAGCCGTCGTTCTGTTTGCTCAAGCGTTTAATCTATACTAATTCGTGTTTATTGAGGCTCGATACATATATTCCTTATCTGATATAGTTTAAGCTTTGGCTATGTATAATAGAGTTGTGATAAGTTAATGAAAATATTAATATCATAAATCAGCTTTCACTTAAAATCGATTTGAGCATATATAAAAAAATGCTTAAAACGAATTCTAAATAATTGTTTAAGCTAAGTTAAATTTTTTTCAAAAGATATTTATTATACAACTTATATAGATTAGGCGCGTATTGTACAGTCGTGTAGAATCCATTCAAAACTCGTGCGTAAAGCAATTGTAAAAAATATTGATTTTTCTTTTTTTGTTTGTTTTTTAAATACCATTTTTTCTCCAGCTTTTTTTTTTAGTAAAGCTCTAAGCGCCATTTCAATCTCTTGTGTGTGTGTGTGTGTGTGTTTTGGGGCATTACATGGAATCAATCAAATAATATTTCACATTCCTTGCACATACTTGGCAACCCTGTCGAACTGTCAAACACATGTAACTGTCAAACAGTGCTGCGGTTTATTTATATATTTATTTATTCATCATGTTTCTTAACTGCTTTTTCTTAGTTTTGACATGAGCATGTCCATCACAAAATATATATTTATAACTGTTTGTAAGAATATATGTTCAAGCAGGCGATATTTAACTGACATATCACGCAGGCGACAATCCAGGATGAAGAAAATGCCCAAGTTACCAAAGTAAACAGAAAGCAATTGCACAACGACTTGACAATTCAATGTCAAAAGAATCAATTGACAATCAGAAAGGAACAAAATATGCATATATTATAATAATATCGTAATCCTTGTCACAGCTGAGAGTTGCCAAGTCAAGTTTTTTTAAAGAGTTCTGTTGAAGATTAAGCAAAGAATAAAGTACAAGTCAACTAAATAGAATGAACTAAAAAACTCGCTTAAATACTTAGTTCATGTTAAAAAATAAATTTATAGAACATTTAACATGTTTTAAATAGTTCCTTTAACTAATTCATTCTAATTAGACATGAAGTGGCCGACAAAAACAATTAATATATAATATAAATTTCAAAAAAGTAACTGCTCTCTTTTAAAAATTAATTATTTCTTTCACCCAATTGAAATCAATAGCAGCTGAAAACTTGCACAATGCACGCATCCGCCTTAAGATTCGCTGCGAATCGGACGTTTCCAATCGCTTTATTAGTGAACTGGGCAACACGATTCTGGTCAATTATTTCGCAGACTTTGTTCGTCAATTGATCCTCAGCGAAAGGCATCCGTTCCGTCCATATACATACAGCTTAAGCATAAGCCGATACAGCAAAAGTATTGATTGCACATAATTATGGGATTCTCGCAACGAGACGCCCCAGTTCCAACCACAGAAGCTGCAACCCACATCGATCGAAAGCCAAAAAGTGAAGAGTGAACTTAACAGAATAATCAGAAGAGAAAAAAAAAACTTTTCGAACGCACAACTTGACCAACATTTGCGCATAATTAAATGTGGCAACTGGTTTTCGAGCTGAAACTCATAAAAATCGGAAGTTGAAGCTTTAAATTTAATGCGCTTACTTTAAAGAGTGTTGAAAGCGTTCCGATCAAATTGCCAGCAAGCATGACATGCAGTCAGACAGCAGCAAAAATGAGTTCAACATTTTGGCAAATTGCTTATAATCAATGCCTCTTTTAAATGACTTTTAAAATAACGTTTTTAATTTGAATTGCTCCACACTCAACGAAGTTGCAGCAGACTTAACAAAATGTGGCAAACATACACAGGCAAACAGCTGCAAAACTTCTAGAATAGAAACTTACCACATTATGCATTTAACGAAACTCCTGCAAATTTAACGAAGCATGCTAACTGTCACAAGCTGACAGCTAAAAGAAATTGTTGTCAACTTTGAACAATAGATGCCGCCACTTGACAGCCGTTGCTCGGCAACCCATTTGAATTAAATCAAAAACACTTGACAATAGCAAATTTTGCTTTGACAGTCGTGTGTTACAATTGAGAAAATTAAGTAATCAGGATGAAATTCATACCGCTGCACACCACAAACACAGCCATTGTGTACAAGAACTCGCTATGCTCGCTCGCCTCGCTCCTGGTGCTCGTCTTCATAGCGCTCTCCGTAATGCTGCCCGTTTTATTGGTCTCTCTATTGAGTCCGTACTCTGGCATATCGGAATCACGCGTGTTATATGAACAGCCGGCACTGAAGTTTAAATACCAGTATATTTTCGTGGGCCATATGGAGTCGCCACCGGACAATGGGTCGCTTGAATCGTCCTTCCTGGCCTGCAGCAGCTTCGCCAACTTCAATGCACGCATGCACAACTATTCGAGCCGCTGCGAGGCGACCAAATATTGGACACACGACCTGGACTACGATGTGGTGACAGATCGTGTTCACTTTCAGCTGGAGCTGAAGCAGCTGCCTGCACGTCTGCTTAGTTTCGATTTGCTGCTGTTCTTCGAGGCGCAACTACGTCACAAATGTCCACTCAGTCCGCCCGCTGTGTTGGCGCATCAGCTGCAGATGCCACAGGCTGTGCGCTTGCAGAACGGACAGATTCAGTTGAAAGGTGAACTGAAACTGAAGCAATTTGTGGAGTTCACCTGCCCATTCCCGGGACGTAACCTGCAGACGCACTTCCGCCAGGTTCATCTGGACACGAACAACAGCTTGGCGGACATCTCGCAATACAAAATGGAATCGCTGTTGGCACAGGTTAAAGCAAATCCGGCCTACTTCCAGCTAGACGTGCAGGAGACCTACTACAGGCCCGCACCGCCGCGCTTAAGTCCCGGTCTAACCATCGACCTGGAGCTGGACGTGCTGCAAGTGCCGGCTCGCTATCATCTGAGCATTTGGGAACGTCTTGGCCAATTCTGGTTGTATTTTGCATCTTTCTTTGGCATTTCGTTTTACATCATGAACAAGTTGAAGGATTTTCTATTCGGACGCCATATCGTGCGCTCTTGGGAGATAATACCATGGAAGAAGCTCTACTGACACGAGTCGGGCGCCATCCTAGAAATGGACAATTTCTCCATTGGCGAATGAGACACCTTTCACCATTTCAGTCAGAGTGTACATTAAATAACAAATCATACAAGAAATTTTAAGTTTTTGTGTTGGATTATGGATTATGGATGTGAGGGTGTCATTCCTATTTGTCGCGGCTGTTGGACATCAGTGCTAAATTGCCAAAGCCTGATTGGACACGTTCTGGCGTAGGATCATAGGCACGATTATCCGCTAGGACGATGGTGGTGCGTGGGTAATGATCTAATTGCACAAATAAATAACGAAATTCCAGTTTGCCCTTTGAATCCTGATAAAAAACGAGAGTAGATTATATATAGATCATATAGATATTAGATAGTCCTAGATCGAGTACGCACTCTTCTTGATTCCAGCTGTACGGTTGCCTTATTGCGCAGTCCTTGCACGTAGAACTGCATGCGCATATGGGGCACTCCATTGCGCTCGAAGCTGCTGTGGGCCACATGCTGGCGACGTCCGCGACGCGAAGTCTCGCCAAAACCCTTGATGGGCGCTCCAATGGCATCCTGTACACGGGGATCATTAACGACAAGATCCAACGCCTTGGAATAAATATTGCACGAGCTCTCCTTGGAGAAGAGCTCACGAAAAATGGCGTAAAACATAATGCCCGTTACACCGAGTCCGGCCAAAATGATGGCCGTATAACTAGCCGTCTTAGTGTTTTCCTTGATCTTCTCGCCGATGGGTCTAACATCTGTTGACACATTACTGCCACCTCCACTTGACTCCTGCAGTGCGCTGCTATCTAAATAACAAACCGATTTATTAGCCCCAATGACGCTTTTTTACTATGGTTATTACAAACTTCTTTTCGCTTGCTGCGCTACGGAACTGCTCAAATGGAGCGCTGCAAGTGATCGAAGCCGTGTGTTTGTCGGCAACAACATCGTTTTCCTGTGCAGCATTAAACTGCGCAGTAATATTGACTGTGCCATGTTTTTAGTAAAATTATAATCTAAAAATTATATAGCAAACTGTTGTGTGCGAATAACAAAATAAAAGTTGAACATCTGTTTTGATGACACTGGTGATGAGTAAGTTAACGATATATTTTATATAATCCATGCCAGCTATCGATGTACACTTAGAGATGACATTTGCTTACAATAGTATAAGAATAACAAGTCAACAGTCCCGTCACGCGCTCTTTCTTTCCGCAAATCACATCACGATAATTAGAATTCTAACTAGCGTATGTTATCGATAAGCAATCGTCGACTTTTACATTTCTGATAACAGAATTAAAGCGATATAAAACAATAAGTGAGTAACCTTTCCACACCAGTTACTTAAAAGTGCTCAATCACGTCGCCATCAACGCTCGTCCGCTATATCGTCAAGCGTACATTCGCAGGCGGTGTTAATAAATTCAAACAAAGCAAAATTATGGTCGTAACACACAATGTTAAGGGCTACGAAGAGTTCGCCAAGAAGATGGAGGAACTAGAAACCGGTGATGGGAACAACCAGGTGCATGTCCTCTTCAGCGGTGGCAAGGACGAGAACGGCGAGAGCTGGTGTCCATATTGTGTCAAGGGTGAGTAATATACAGTGATCTCTCTAGTGGCAAACCGCAAAGAGCATTCAATTACAATTACCTCAATTCCCAAATGCTTAATTTATACGTGTTCTACTCCCACAGCCGAACCGGTGATACATGATGCATTGAAGAAGGCCCCTGAAAACTCCCACTTTGTGCATGTCGATGTTGGCGAGCGTTCATAGTGAGTTGTAATATAATCATAGTTATTTTACAAGTGGTAACTGTCAGCTACGTTGCGGCACCAATTTAATACACTTGCAAAAATATTGCTAATGATGAAAACGAATATGGATATTCTTAAAAGAACGATAACTAACTCGTCAAAGAATTGGACTCTAATTGGATTGTAATATTATTTTTACAAAATAATTTATAATATAATCATAGTTTTTTAAATTAGCAAATTACTAACTACTGTTAGTTGCACTGTGCTTTAATCTCTATGAACTTGCAAAAATTGAGCTTATTTACGATGGCAAGTTGCGATTGTTGATAACGATACCTGATTCGTATAAGATAATTATTGCATTCTAATTAGAATTTGAACCAATATGTAAACTCAGTTTAAGATAATCGTTTCTCTGATATAGTGATCTGACCTGATTCAATATTTTTAAACAAATTGAATCTGAGCCAAGCTACATAAAATTAGCTTCCAAGCTTAAATCAAACCTAGTTATATCAAGTTCATATTTACATTAATTGCCATATGTTACATATGTAGTTACACAATTGCAACACCTCAACAAGAGTATTTTTAGCTGTTGACCACTGTACAAAAATAAGTATATTGCTCTAGGCTTATTGTTGTTGTTAAGTTATGAGGGCAGTCGACGATAACTCTCAAGAACACTTTTACAGCACCTCTTAAATATGTACCCAAACATATGCATGTTGTCACGCCCATTAAGTGATAAAAATTAAATTTAACAAGACTGCCTGATTATTTGAAAAACTTTCATTATGGTCTACTTTTTATCTGTGTCTGCAATTCGCACGAGAGTGCGAAAATCCAATTACTAAATGAGTTTATAATTTGTATTTACAGCTGGAAAGACTTGAACTGTCCATTCCGCAAGGATCCAAACACTCATCTGATTTTCTTGCCTACGCTGCTGCGCTGGAAGTCGCCACAGCGTTTGGACGGCGAACGCTGCTCCAATAAGGATCTAGTTGAGATGATGTTCGAGGATGAGTAAAAAATATTCAAGCTACTCCAAGTAAATGGCATCCTTCAGTGCACATATTTACAACAGTTGTCATATATTTTTATTATTTTTGGAATGTTTCGCAATGTACGCATCTTAAAATATATTTTAAAATGTCACCTTAATAGTTACTCTTGTACTTCTTGATCTCGACCATGACCACATGGATATTCGTTAGCTGGGCACGCGCATTCGGCGTCAGCAGTTTGTGGAAACGATGATAATATTGCACAAGACTGGCCAGCGCCAATTGCAATAGCTGAGAGCCAGTTAATAGCGATGGGAACGACAGAAGTACCTCACGATTGAGCTCCTCCAGCGACTTCTTCCAATTCGCTGAGAAACTGGCTACCAGGCCAAGGCTACGTCTCTCCTGTTTACGTAGCTCATCGGCTTGATCTTTTTCCACATATTGCTCGCCTTCCTTGACAAACTGTATTATGCCTCCGAAATGTGGCGCCAAGATCTCGTCCACATATTCTGCGCTGCGCGCATTCAGCTGCTCACGGAACGCTTCAGCCTCTTTGGAATTGTCGCGCGTATGCTCCATGAGCACGCCCAGCACTAGATCATAATTGTTGATCAAATAAATAAGCTGATCCTTGCGCGTGGCGAAAATTGCAGCCATGCGCAATATAAAGCATTCGACTTCATTTTGCAGCTCCAGCAGCAGTCGGCTGACTAGCTCATTAGGAAAGTGCTCCGAGATTCCAACAATGGCGGCACTAAATTCAGCATAGCGACGCGTTATCTAAAAAGAAGAGGAATTAGTTAAACTGACATAAGATGTGGAGTATTAGTCGTACATAATGTGGGCCCATTTCCTTGTTGAACTTGGTGGGATCACAGTCGTGAATGCTCTGAATGTTTAAGCGAAAAACATACTCGAAACGTGGCCAAATAACTGCTTGCAAAGAATCCCAGTATCTTAAAAGGAATAAAAGGGTATAGAGTATATAGTACAAGAATGTATTGTAGTATACTCACTTATCCAGCGCTGGCACACAGCGCTTGTGGCACATGAGCTGATAGCGAAAGATCAGGTGAATGCATAGGAACATGGCAATAGTGTCGTAGCAATCATGTATAGATGTTTCAAGATTTTTCTAACAAAACAATAAACAATTACCGGTATTCATTATGTGGATTAAAGTTTCTTAACATACAATCATCAAGGTTAACGTTTTGCCCATGATTTGATTGAACAGATCCTGCGCTTGGGTGTTGCGCACCATAAAGAATTCAGTTACAAATAAATATTCTCTGCACGCATTGTCAACCAAGGCATATTGCTCTGAGCGGAAAAGTGCCTCCGCCGTATACTATGAAAGAGATATTAAATTCAGTCTTATACAGGGATTCTCAAGACTTACGCGATTCTTGAGCTGTGCGTGGGGCACTATAATCGGCGCCTCCAACTGCTGATTCAATATATCGCCACGTTTGCCAATGGTAAAGATTGTGCTCTTATGCTTGAGACTCGTTGTTTTGGCAAACAGACCCTTGGAGGCATTGTCCTCGATGCCCATTAGATCGTCCTTGGTGCAGGACTCCTCAAATTTAAGGCTTGACAGGCGTGTCGCGTAGCTCTGTAAATAGTTCAAACATAGAAACAGAATCTCAATGAATTTTTATTCATTGCACTTACTTTAAAATAACTATAGTAGATTTTTCCCATGGTATCGATATATTCGCTGCATATCTCCTGCGCCACATGGCGCTCGTTGGACAATATGAACTCGAAAAAGAACTTGTGCTTAAGCATTGCATTCTGCGGTATCTGATAGTTGGTCATGGGCTTGCGAAACTTGTAGATCTGTTCAAGCAGGTAGCTGCGTATCTTGGACATGGCTTTGAGGCGCAACTTGTGCAGCACATCGCTGACATCACTCGTTGATTTGGATTCCTTAAAGCTCAGCTCCTTGACCAACGACAGCTTGTGATTCAGCACATTCAATTGGGTGCTGAATTCGCGCTCTGTCACAGGTGTGTCCATAATAATGTTGATCATCTCCTCCGAGACGGCCATATCCTCGATGAACTGTGACAGCTGTGCCTTGACCGACTGCCTGTTGGTCAATTGCAGCGACATGGAGACGGATTTCCGTTGTAGCTGTGTTATTTCCGTGCTGATGTTGTTGAGCACGCTCTGGAAGCTCATCAGCATGTTTTCCATGCGTTCCAGCACATCGTCACAGTCGTTGATTTGATTGTGCAGATTGGCAATGTTCTGCGATTCGGCAATGTAATCCTCAATTGACTTGTTCTCCACATCTTTGAACTCCTTTTCAATTTGACGCGAATATTGACGTAGATCTGTGGTGTTCTTTAGGATCTCGCGCACCTCTTCGTTGTCGAGGGACGCTTCTTTAAGAGCGTCCATTGTTTACGAGAATTGACAAATCAGAATTGGGTGTAGTTTTTTTTTTTCTGTCATTTATCCAGCTGTTGATAAGGCCAGGTATGCTGTTCTCACTCAAAATGAGCTCATACAAATTTCCACTATGTGGTGTGAACTAATTGAATTTTATAAGCTTTAAAACTAATTTGCAATTTGTAATGTAATTAATATAGTATAGTAATATAAACTATTTGAATTATTAAAATTTTGTAATTTTACCTACATACCAAACTTATCTTGCAAACAGCTGTTTGATGCTATTCATATCGATAAGTAACGATAGTCGAAGCTATCGGTTATGAGGCTCCATTAGTTTAGCATACTAACTGTAAACAAATGTTCTAAAATCGTGTTTATAGGAAAAAAGTGTTTATATTGTGAAAAGTTATTATGAAAAAATGTCAGATCTTAATAGAATATTCCATGAGCTTAAGTGGAACTTTGCACAAAACGTTGAATGGACCGATGTGGAAGATTGGCTCGATGATGAAAGCGACCAGGTGATACAACAAAGAGCCAACAAATTCTGGGCTTTGCCCATGTGCAGACAAAATTTACAACGACAGGATAATCAATTGCAAACACTACGGGAACTGGCACAATGCATCAGATCAATGCGATCCAATGATATTGAGAGCGACAACAGATTCGACATTGTCAACGATAATTGGGCGAAAATCGAGAATATTGCACCCAAGGATTATTTGGCATATATCTATGCATTATTGAGTCTAATTACCTTGCCCCAGGAGTTGGTGCAATTTGCTCCTGGACCAATAAATGACAATGTAAATGTGAATCTGGCGCTCAATGCAGCTAGCACGTATTTCCTAACCCTCACCATTCCAGGCGCCAAGAGTTATGGCATCTTCGACGAGGGCATCATTGAACGTTGCCTTCGCATCTTTCGTCTACTGGAACAGAATGTCAATTCCAATCCGCGCGCTAACAATATTTGGATATTATTTCTTACCATTTGTGATGACCTCAAACTCGTCTTTCGCTATGTCCACTTTAAAGATCATTTAAAGCCACGCGATAATATTATGCGTTGCCTGATGACTTTACTCTACACGAATTACAAGCATGGCTACAATAACACATGTGAGTATTACAAAATATTTTGAATTTACATACATATATATTTTCCCGCCATTTCTTGTTAATTATTAAAGGTGTGTCCAGTTGTTATTTGGACTGTTTTGATTTAAATTATAAATTTAAAAGTGATACCCGAAATTTATAAAATTACGACAAAGGTTGAATATCGTTTCGAATATCGTAAATGCATGTGAATCTGCATTATGATTTTGTTTTGTGGCATATGTGAACAATAAATAAGAAAACTAATATTATTGGACCTTCCATTTGTTTAAAGTGTATGATAAACTAAATTTCATAAATGCATAAATCACTTTCTAATTCTGCGCATCTCTAATTAGCTTTCCACTATAATTTAAACACTCAACAAGCCAACCACTAATAATCTTGTGTACACACTGGCAGCTGGCCAACAGCTGTTCCATAAGGCAAAGATTATACAAACAGTTGATTGTTAAATGTAAATTGTTAAATTGTTATTAGAAATTCCAATATAAGAGGTTTAAATGCTGCGCACATTTGGCTCGTTGCGTGTGCACTGCCAGCACCTGCTGAGACACACAAACAAGCAATCCTTGACGCGAACGTGTCGCAATCAGTCAACATTTGGAGGAAACCGCACCGATCCAGATGCCGTGCGTAAATTACGCTCGAAGTCTACACTATACTACATAACTGCAGGCGGCGTATTGATTGTGGGATTCAGCTACGCTGCTGTACCACTGTACAGTATATTTTGTCAGGCATACAGCTACGGTGGTACTACTTCGCAGGGGCACGACGCCGAGAAGGTAGAGCACATGGTGAAAGTGAACGATCGTGTACTGAAGATACGTTTCAATGCCGACATCGGGTCCTCCATGCGCTGGAACTTCAAACCGCAACAGTATGAAATTAAAGTTGCACCAGGCGAGACAGCGCTTGCATTCTACACTGCCAAGAATCCGACGGACAGGCCGGTAGTTGGCATCAGTACTTACAATGTGATACCCTTCGAGGCGGGTGCATATTTCAATAAAATTCAATGCTTTTGCTTTGAAGAGCAAATGCTGAATCCTCACGAGGAAGTGGATATGCCTGTGTTCTTCTACATTGATCCAGAAATCACGCAAGATCCGGCGCTTGAGTATTGCGACACAATTACACTTTCCTACACGTTCTTCGAGGCCAAAGAGGGCTTAAAACTGAACTTTCCCACTTATGCAAAACCTCATGCAGCTAATGCATAAAATATGCTTTGTACATACTTCATTAAATAAATCGTTGTTTAATTTTTAAAGCGAAATGTTATTAAATTGTATATATATATATATTATTCTATATGAAAGCACTGCACTCTTTTTGAAAATGTGAAACAAAGATGAGCCACAAGCTTAGATACAAATCGATTGCATACAAAATTGCCAATCGATAGTTAAAGTTCCTGTTACAGTTGCAGAGCGCGCATAATTGTAGTGGAGAGCACTGAACTAGGCGATAGCACGACAGCTCCTACACATTTAAAGCGATATGTTATCGTTATTCATTAACTGATTATAAACATATGGAGAGCGTTCAATGAACGCTAACAGAAAGTATAAAAATAGATTTCGGTCTGACAGTCGATCCGCACTTGTCCAGCAGCCGCAACCGCAGCCGCATCCGTTCGTTTGACCTATTTGAACTGAACCATGTATTTGGAATGACGTGGAAATGCGTATAGAATTATTACTGATCACACTATGCGCCTTGGGCGCCGGTTGGGCATTGGATTTGGAGTACGAGCAGCCAACGGTGCTAATAACTCTGCTCGTGCGCAATAAAGCGCACATATTGCCATTGTTTTTGAGCTATATTGATCAACTGGACTATCCCAAGCAGCGTATTGCCTTCTGGTAAGTTAGAGCCTCAAATAATTCAGATTGGAGTATAAAATATATAAATATATGTGTGTGTAGGATACGCAGTGATCATAACAGCGATAATAGCATAAAATTACTACAAGAGTGGCTGGAACATTCGGCGGATCATTATCACAGCGTCAACTATGCTTTCGATGCTGAAACGTCGCGTTATCTAAATGAAAGCTCTGCTTACGACTGGCCGGCATCGCGTTTCAAGCATTTGATTGCATTGAAAGAGGAGGCACTGCAATATGCCCGCGATATTTGGGCTGACTTCATATTCTTTTTGGATGCCGATGTGCTGCTGACTGAGCCAAAGTCTCTCAGGGAGCTAACAGACTTGCGGCTGCCCATTGTGGCACCCATGTTGCTGTCGGACAGTCTCTACTCGAATTTCTGGTGCGGCATGTCAGAGGATTATTACTATCAGCGCACACCCGAATACAAAGAGATCTATCATAATGATAAGGTTGGCGTCTATGCGGTTCCCATGGTACACACAGCGGTGCTGGTGCATATGAATTATGCGGGTGCACGTAATCTAACCTTTGACCGTCAGCGCCTTGTGGAAATGCAGACTGCAAAGCAAGTCGAAGTATATAAGGGACCTGTTGATGATATCATTGTGTTTGCCATATCCGCAAATAGTTCTGGAGTGCCATTATATATCTGCAACACTTTGTCCTTTGGCTATATGATGCAGCCACTGGAGACCACAGATACGCTGCAGAACGACTTGGACCAACTTATCAACATTAGAGCTAACATGGTGCATGATCTTGGAGCTGTGCCACCTGTGCATCCATATTTGCAAAAGTATATTAGACTGCCCGAGAAAACTAAACTGAATTTGGATAATATCTTCATGATCAATCTGGAGAGAAGACCAGAAAGGCGTCAGAAGATGGAGAATCTGTTCACTGAACTGGGCCTGGAAGTGGAGTACTTTGCTGCTGTCGATGGTAAGCAACTGAATACGCAACTAGTGCAGGAGATGGGTATTAGTTTTCTGCCCGGCTACGAGGATCCGTATCATCATCGTCCCATGACAATGGGTGAAATCGGTTGCTTTCTTAGCCACTATCGCATTTGGGAGCAGATAGTGCAGCGTCGGCTACGCCAGGTGCTCATCCTGGAGGATGATATACGTTTCGAACCATATTTCACGATGAGCGCGCAACGCGTGCTCCAACAGGCAAGCAACTATGACTATGACCTCATCTACTTCGGTCGTAAGCGTTTGAAGGACGAAAGCGAACCTTGGGTCGAAGGCAGCGAAAATCTCGTGCATGTGGGCTACTCCTACTGGACGTTGGGCTATGTCATTACACTTCAAGGCGCCGAGAAGCTATTAGCCGTTAAGCCGCTAGAGAAACTTATACCGGTGGATGAGTTTCTGCCCGTAATGTTTGGCCGGCATCCGTTGCAGAATATCAGTCAGGCTTTCGAGCCACGCAATCTAATTGCATTTAGTGCAGCGCCCATGTTACTCTATCCTATCCACTATACGGGCGAATCGGGCTATATATCCGACACAGAGGACTCCCAGCAAATCGTTGATATTGTAGAGGGAGCTGGCGAGGCACAACTGAAAAGTAATCGACAGCAAATCTTTCCGAAAGGTGAGACCGTAAATATGTTCGATCAGGATCTGAAGCTGAGCGATAACAACAACTTACTACAGGTGGAATTGACCAAAAGCCATCAGGAGCTTTAAAGCAATTCGTAGAATTAACTAAACCAGTCTCTCATAAAGTCTGTACCAAATGTGCCTTCTAATATTATGATTAAGCAAGTATGTACGTCAAATGCAATGTGTCAAATACCACCAATTACTAATTTTAACAACAAACTAAATATAATACGATTATATAAAAAATATGTATTAGTAATAAAAACAAATTCTTACTGAAAATGTAAAGTATGAAAAATGATTTTTATCCAAATTAAGAGAATTGTGTGAGGGATATAACTTATATATAGACGGTTAATTAAACATATTTATGGATATTTAACCATAACTGAAAAACATTTTGTTGCATAGCTAAACACCCTTTATTTGCTTTGTTAGCAACTATAAAACTGTAAGTACTTAAAGATAAGAAATCCCATTGCTGACCTGCTTAACCCATGGCTGTCTTCATGAACAAGTTCTTGATAGGCGGCAAATTCTGAGTCAGCTGCAGGCCAAGACTGCGCATCAGCACCACAGGACTGAAGTCAGTGGAGTAGAGCGTGTGCAGGCCATGAACGCCCACCATGATGGGCACATTTTTGGCCAAACATTTGCGTTCGTATTTAACCAGATGCTGTGTATCGCCCAGTTTGAATCCAGCATAGGCACCGGCAGCTAGAGTTTCCACCAGATGACGCACATCACCAAAGCCCAAGTTGACGCCTTGACCAGCCAACGGATGAACGCGATGTGCAGCATCTCCAACAAGAGCTGCGCCATTGCACACATACGAGGATGCGTGCAAGAAGCCCAGCGGGAACGTGGCACGGGATCCCTGCTGCACGCCACAGACTCGGGGCGGATATTGACGCTGATGCTGGGCGCTGCTATTGCCAAAGAGGGCATTAAGGCCTTGCAATGCCTTGTCCGCCAGATCTACGCGTGGATATTGCCTACAGAATGCCTCATTGAGAGCATCGGCGAAAGCATTTGAATCCATGGCCAGCAATTCTTTCGCATGTGGCACTGTTGTGCTCCAGACAAGGGAACTCTGCTTGGCACTCAGTGGCAACAGTGCAACAGGACCGGTAGGCAAAAAACGTTGCCAGGCCACCGAATTATCACAATCATCTTCCATATTGAGGTCCAATGTGGCTACCAATCCCATGCGGTCATAGTTGAATGATAAAACATCCACGCCCATTTCCTTGCGCACTACAGAGTTGGCACCATCAGCTCCAATAAGCAGATCGCATGTGAAGCCGCGTCCATCCTGGAGCTTAACTTGGGAGTTTGGTGCTCCCGTTTTGCTGGGCAAACTCACGCATTCAATGCGAGCCTTGTTCAACACTTTCACATTCTCCAATTCCTTGACACGTGCATAGACAGCATCGAGTATCAAATCATTCTCAATGATGCAAGCGACATCACTGGCAAAGTTATCATGCTGGAATTGAATAAGAGCATCGCTGTTCGATTCCCACACTTGCATCTGTTTCACGGGCTTATAGCGTGCCTGCTCAATGTGTGCCCAGGCATTGATGGATTTAAAGAGTTCCACTGAGTTCCGATTGATGGCCGAAACGCGATTTTGATAGGGACCAGCGGGATCAAATCCCTTGAATGGTGGTGCACCCTCCAGCAGCAGCACCTTTTTATCAGCCAACGTCACATTATTAACCAAGGCAGCAGCAAGCGTTGTACCAACTAAGCCACCTCCGCCAATAATGATATCATAGTGCTCCGGTGCCGGTGTGGTCTCTGTGGTTCTGTTTGCTGCTGTTGTGCTCAGCAATCGTTTGGCAATGTTGCGGACTTGACTGATTGCCGCACTGCCAGCATTGTTGCGCAATAAAATTAGCATTTGGCTGTAAAATTAACGTAGAAAGCTTATATTTGAATTTCACAAAACTTATTCGTTGTTATCGTTCGTAATTGCACTGCTAGAGGTGAGAATGCGATTCACAAATTGAATCGAATCACTTTATCGTGCTATCGATATGTCAGTCGTGTCAGTTGCAATACAGCTAAATATAGCGGGAAAAAGCTGAATATATATATACATATGTATATAGAATATATATAAATAAACTGGTAAACATCAAGCTGATTATCGTTTTGTATATCGATTTGATATGAATTTTATTTTACCAGTTATCAATTTAAATTGTTTAACATACTTTATTTCAGATGCAGCCCAATTACATGCGAAATGTTTTGAACTGTTAGACGAAATAACCATTACGCAAAATGGAGATGTGTACGAGACTCTGATGCATATAATGGAGGAAACTTTTTGTATGCATATTTATCCAGAAAATTTAAAAGGTTTAGGTCCAAAAAGTGGCGAACATATCTCAGATTGGTTTATCAAACTGTTAGACAAGTATCCAGATATATTGTGCTCCGTATTGGAAAAATACATTGAATGTGTGATAACGAATCCTAGTAGAGAGGTAAGATAAATTATATGCTGTATAAAAGTAAAAAAGTATTTCTTTTATACTTTAATTTCTCTTTCAGTGGAAAATCGGGGATGAGAAAATTGCCATTGGATATGCGGCCAAATATGATGCAGCTCTCTATGCTAAATGTAACAAATCCTGCACAGATTTGCTAATCAATGCACTCCAAGCTGACGATGCAGTCGGCATGCAGCTGCGATCTCTTGAACTTATTGAACGCATTCTGCAGCATCAGACCCAGGTGGAGTGGCGCATCTTTCGCCACGATGTGTCCACGAAACCACGAGAAGTTGCTCTGATCAAAGAGACAATTTGTTGTCTTGATGACAAAACTTTTAGCGTACGTCGCAAAGCCAGCCAAGTGCTAAGCATAGCCATTAGGCACGGTTCGCCCATCACAACACGAATACTCCATGAGGCCATAAATTTTGTTCAATACAATGATGTAGAGACAGCTGCTGAAGCGAATTCTCAAAAAGTTGCGATTAGTCTGGATAGGCCAGATAACTTACATTATGTCTACAGCTTCGAGGGATTTGAGGAATTAGAAGCGCAAGTTAAGAAAATGCCGCAATTAATTTACGAACGTTTTCTAATATCTAGCAATGGTTTGGCTCGTTGCTCTGGCCTAGCTTTGCTGGAGCGCCTCATTCAAATTAATAAACGAATTTTATACAATACGCATTTTGAGCGTGAGATATCAGCGCTGGCCACCGACTCGCTTCCATCAGTGCGTAAGACAACACTGGAAACCATAGATGCGCTGCTCCAAACCTACAACAACTGTTCCATACTCGTTGATGTCTATTGTCGGATTTGGCCCTGCATGCTGAATGATGATGATGCTCAATTGCAGAAACTTGCATTGCATGTAAGTGTGAGAAAATCTTATTTACAATTTATTTTAAAAATCATATATATACCTATTTATTTAATCACATTCCATTGCAGAGCTTTAATCGAAATGTTTTGATGAACATCCAGCCGCTGGAATATTCTAATGAATCAAGGCATCTGCTGCCCTGGAACATTCTGACAACATTATTAGCTACGCAACCCCGCGATTATTTGCAACAGAGATTCAATTTGTTGCTGCAGAATGAGAATTTTGTTACGTGAGTAGCTTTGAGTAAATTCAACCTAAATAAACTTTAATTAAATTTCATCTATTTTTCTAGACCCATATTAATAAATACCATTATCTCGCACTTAAATACGCCAATGGAAACGGAGGCATGGGCACTGCTTCTCCTTCTATCAAGTCGCATTACAAATAATTTAGATTCAATTATACCAACATTTGATCCATTCTCATCGTACAATATGAACTCGAATCAGGTCTTGGCGCTTCAATTGATTATCTACTGTCTGTCCAACTTTTCGAAGGCATCGCTCAATCAGCTCTTTCAACGCTTGCTCTCCGTGATGAGCACAGGCAACATTTGGCTAGCAGTGATCTCTCCCGCAATGCTGTTGTTGCATCATATAGATCAACTGTCGCATAGTCAGGCGCCAAAGAATAGCGCAACTGTTGAGAATTGGCAAATGCAGCTGCTTGAGGATGTTACGGCTGCAACTAAGTTATGCATGGAGAACTTTCAAGAGGATCACATCCGAATGGCCTCGCTGCTGGGTACATACAGCGAACTGATTATGATGATACCAGTACAAGCGGATGAAAAAATTGTCAACTTTGTGCTTGGCTATGTAAAATTGTGCATTAGCTTGAACGAAACCAGTTTCGATACGGAGAACGAACGTATGATGAACTGGATGGTTGTGATAGCCGGACGGCTCTCCTTGCGGGATAATAATTTAGCATATAAGGTGGCCAAAATGTATGGTCAAATACTGAGCAAAAATGACCGACCTCAATTAATAAATAGCACATTGATTGGCCTCAACGATCTGGGCAAGAAATTTCCCACGATTCTCGAGAGCAATATGAAATGCATACTGACCAAATTGTCCTCGAAATATGCGACAACTCGTGTGCGCACTTATCGCTGTGTCAAGGATGTCATTCTGGCTGGCAATATTAAATTGAAGGGTGCCATATTGGTCTCACTGCTGGCTGGACTGGTCGATGATAGTATCGAGGTGGTACGCGAAGCAGATGCATTTTTTATACGTTATAAGAAATTGTATGACAAGTCACTGTTTCATCACTGTCTCAAGGAGATTCCCTTTGATTTGAATGACCAATCGTTTCTAACCGGCTCGGTTCGCGTAGAAGCCGGCTTCAAGTCGCCATTGAAGGGACCAAAGCAAAGGAAATTGAGGCGCCTGCTATATAATCACATTCTCACCTCATTAGATGAAAACACGCTCTTATTGTACTTTGGACAGCTGAAGCTACTAGCTGGTAAGCTTATCGAACTCTATTTTTATTTGATTAGTAATTTGTCATTGGTAATCCTGCAGAGAAAACCAAAGATGCATCATTTATAAAACTGCCCAATGCCTTGGAAGTTGTGATCGATTTACTTTTTATAATGCGTCGAATATGCTTTTGTACCAAGAACAAGCGACAACTGGGCGCAGGCCAGGCAGAGGGAGATGAAGAGGACAGCCAGCAGGAGGAGGAATTGCCATCAACGCCGATTACATCGGCGGAACAGACACCAACAACTGACAATGCAACAGGCAAGGGACGTGGACGCGGCGTACGAAAACGTGAATTGGCCGAAGAGCCGGTGAGTAGATAATCTCTCAATTAAGATCCATTATGCGCTCTGCGACTAATTTCGTGTTTCTCTTTCAAACAGCTCAAGCAACTGGAACGCTGTCTGCGCTACGTGGAGGAAATTCATCGGAATTTGAAAAACTATATGAGCTCCGATCTGAATCGTGAGTTTAATAAATTTTGCCGTGCCATGACAATGCGTTTTGCCAATTTGACGGACTTTGCGCAACCAGCTCATTTTTGGCAAAAATATAAAATCAAATCCGGACCAAAATGCAAACGACGTCGCCTCAACGAGGAGTGCGACGATGCAGATGGCGACGATTCATCGGAAGGCAACAGTGATTCAGATAGTGAACTGCCGCTGGAACGGCACAAGAATTTATCCACAGCAGCAGTCGCAGCAGAGCGTAGAGGTAGCTATGATTTGCTGGCTACGGAGATGATCTTTCAGCCGCTTGACTGGTAGAGAATACTCAAATATTGATGTAAATACTAGAGAATATTGTCATATTGTATTGTATATATCAAAATACTCATAAGCATTTCAAATACGTAATTAAAAGAATTTATTTTGACTAGTTAAGTACATGAATTGTATAATATTACATTAAGCAATCGAATATCTTTAAAGTAATTTTTTACACTTTGAAAATAAATGAATAAATGTATATTTCAAGCATTGTAAACCTTTATTATGGCCTGCAGGCCGCGTGCGAATTCATGGAGTACTAGTTTGCCCACCTGTACCTCGCTGAGGCCCAGCTCCTCGGCCTCGGCAGCCTGCACCAGGATGCACTCGAGCAGCGCCACATTCACGGGCTGCTTGCACACATTCACCTCCTTGGGCGGAGTCGCAGGTTGACTGGGGAGGAGCATCGACTGTCCTACGGCTGTTGCCTGTGACAGCTTTTTGACCGTCGCAGTCGGAGCTACATTAGGTGGCGGCAATGTGATGATATTCTCTATATCCAGGTCGGGCAGCTGTAGTATTTGTGCCGGCGTAGCGGCAGCTGGCGGCTGAGCACCCGTTCCAAATTGTTGTCCTGCAAATGCAGCCGAACCGGGTGCTGGCTTCAAATGGATATTGATGCCCGCCTTGGCCGCTGCAGCCGCTGCCTTGGCGCTTAGAGCTGCGGCACGTTCCCTCTTGGCGGCTAGCGCCGTTTTCTTGGGTGGCGTGGCCACCGCCAGCCGCTCCTCAGTATTGCGACAGCCTGCAGATGGATGAGATATCTCTACATATGCATGTGGTCTGTTTGATTGAGACTGTTATTGCAACTTACCAATGCATTTGCAGTAAATGGAACAAATGGCCATGGACTGATAGCAGTCGCAGTAGTTCTTGATGCATTGCGAACGCTTGCAGCAGCAGCCTTTTGGTGCCTGTGGCTTGGGCTGACGCTTCGCGGGATCCTTGGAGAGGTAAATACCCGATCTTACCTGAGACATAATTTAATTTAAATTGTCAAGTAATGGCTGCTGCCTCTGACAGCGGCTGTCATTAAGTGAAATACTCTTTTTGAATAAGGAACGGAGTATATTCGTTTCTCTTTTCTTTTATAAAACGAAAACACGTACAATAAATTGCTAACGCAACTTGTAACAGGTAGCAATTTAACGGTAAATACATTAACGTAGGCTAGTTGACGCTTGTACGAAGGAAAGTTGATTTGTTTTATATGGTAATAAATGTTTTTATTTATTCTTTTTTTTTCGTTCCGCACTAGTAAATCTATTAAAGCTTAGTTAAAGTAATTACATATGTTTAAATACATTTTTATATATTTATCTTGTATGTGTAATAAAGATAAAATTTGTTAAGTACCTTTTGTTTAACAAGTGTTAATAAGCTTTTTATTTTGTATAACAAATAGATAATTGTTGCTACATTTTCTATATATATAAATGTATATAATATGGCATGGCTGATGATATTGTTGTAGTTTTTTTGTTATTGTTATTGATGTTGTTAATAGTACTAATTGAGATCTAGAAAAAATTTAAAATAATTTGGCGCTGCTTTATACGACCAGGCCCTAGTTAATAGTTACCTAAATATATTTAAATATAAATATATTGAGATAGATATACATACATATATTGCTTGCACTTTAAATAGAGTTTTGCTTTTGGCAGATACATAGATAATTGTTCTGGTTGCTATATAGGCATATAAGTAGTAGAAGACTTGTTAACAGTTAAGAAAGTAATTGAGTGGCAATTGCAATTGATTGATTGCATTTAAAGTAAACGCACACCGATTGGAGGCTGCTCCACGGGGTAAGGCAACACATTGAATCGACGATATGAGTTTGTTCGTGAACTGACTGCGATCACGAAATGTGCACGCATGAACCGCTGCTGCCTCAACAAATCGTATTATTGAGCAGCTCATAACAGTTCTGCACCGCACCCGCTGCCGCCGACGCCGCCTCCTGGCGGGTCTTCAAGAAATTACCCACCCAGTGGGCTGTGAGATCCAGATACTTGGTACGCGAACCGGGATTGTAATCAAGGAAGCCGGCACGTGGCACCACCTCCTCGATTTGACTGCCATCGGGCCAATTGTTGTAGCTGGCTATATTTATGAATCCCACATGATTCAATATTGCTGTGCGCCAGGCCACACCATAATACTGGAAATTGGGATGGGAAATATTTAGCTTGATGATAGTAATTAAGAGTGAGGGAGTCGCAGCTGCCCGACTAGCAGTGACCCTATATAAGCAGTTGCTATAGTTACTTGTATAGTTTAAATACTAAAGATATATACATATACTTCTTGAACAACAAAAACAGGGCATATTTATTACCCTGACCAATTTCCTCATTCACTTACCCGTCCATTGCTCCGGTGACGTTGTATATCCCCGTGGCGTGGAAATTTATTGCGTTCCGCAAAGCCTGGACCCACTGTTGGCACAAACAACATTTTGTAGGATAGCGCATAGGACTTGAGATATGACCAGTTCTTCCAAGTGCTGGCAAAGACGGCGCCATTGCTTGGCAATTTGCTATAGAAACCGTCGAAGCACAAACGACGCAGCACATCCGCATGACTCTTGAGTCTGAACGGAAGATATTGATTAGAGTAGGGAAAGATCTTGTGATGGTTGTACTACCTGATATGCCCAATGAATAAAGCATCCAGCACGCGACGTAGTCCACCTATGTCTTTGGGCATATTCAGCTGTTCAGTCAGCTCCTGGGCTGTGGGCCGGCAGAGCTGGCGACCGAGACTCTCGCTTAGCTTATACGCATTGCTAACATAGAGTACGGGCAACAGAGCTGCACGGGATTGACTATACACGCGATAAAAGCCCGGGAGCTCCACATAGGCAGCAATCTCCTGTAGCTGCTGGCGCACAAACTCCAGTGTACGATTGCCTGCCACGCTCAGCTCAAAGGTGACGCTGAGATTATGCTGTGGGGCCAGCTCTAGGATTTGATGAAGCAGTGCCGGATCTGAGGGCCGCACAAAGCTCAGAATGAGCACGCCAATGCCACAGCTTCGGATGTTATCGAAGTGTTGACCCAGCAGCTTGGCACTCGGCTTGTACAGGCCCAAAGCCGGATAGAAGGCGGTGTTCAGGATCTTAACGGGCTTTGGGGTGGTCAGCGGTAAAGCTACCTCATTGGGATGCTCCGGCTGCGGCAGTGGCGGCTTCTTGGACTTGTACCACGGCACCGGAGCCGTATAGAAAATGTGGACAGCCGTGGTCAGAGCATCGACAGTGGCGCGCGTCTGCTCCGCCTCATTGTCCCGCTGCTGTTGCTTCACCTGCTGCAGACGATTCTGCATGATGCGCGCCTTAATCTTCTGCTCATCATACTTCTCCGGCACAATGACACCATTTTCCCGATGCGACTGCAGCAGAGCTACAGCCTGCTCTCTGGGCTGCTGCTGCTGCAGTTGCTCCGACTGCGGCTGATAGGCGCGCGCAATGAAACGTTCGTCCAGCAAACGCTCAATGGTCGAACCATTTGGACCCGCACTGCCCAGCAAAATGATGCAGGTGATCACAATCAGCGCCACAATCGTAACCAGCAACAATATCTTCACCTTGCGACGCGTTTTCACATATTTTTTCAATAACATTTTGATTTACTCGATTTGCTTTTCACATTGTTTGGCCTATTGTCGTTTGTACTAAGAACTAATTCTTCCTCTTCTGTTTTTCGTTTTTATACAACCACCACACGTAATCCAGCCCCCGCACCCGCTCAAGGACCTGCCCTTTAGTAACCCTACAACAGCCGGAAACTCAAGACGATTTGCGCATGTCCCAAAACGGACGCTGAAAAAATAGGAACTGGACCAACAAGCAAAAGGATTGGATTATGTATTTTCATATATTCAATTTTCCAAATTTTCTTGATTCGTTTTGAATGGACATTTAATAAATAAATAATTAATATATCATCTGAAAATAAATCTAATATAATATGAATGCAAATAAAATTCTTCAAGTAAAATTAATTTTTTTTATTAAATTATTTATGTTTAGAGGATATTACGCTTAAGAATCCTAAAAAACAATTAAGAAAAACAAAAGAGTGTAATGACGTAAATAAATAATTCTGTCAGTATTTCAGTATAGTTCCATTAATTTTAAATTCTATTATCAGTAATAAATCGATTTATATTCGTCTACATCAACACATTGATTGGATTGTATTTTTATTAGTTATAAAGTAAAGTTTATAAAAAATTGGTATCTTTTGTTATATATAAGTATTTCAGATCTCCATGCGCCATGACTAGCGTCCTTCAACTGTAAAGCAAATATTAAAACTCGTTAATTCAAAATCGAATTTCGTATTCCACTAAGAACTTACTATATGTAGATAGATCAATTTCTTCGGGCAGCTCACTAATGTTGACATCAAAACGATCCTGTACTTCGTTAAGTATCTTGGCATCGTTCTCATCGGAGACAAAGGTAATAGCCAGGCCTTTGGTACCAAATCGGCCAGCACGCGCCACACGATGCAAATAGGTGTCCGAATCCTCGGGCATGTCATAATTAAATACAATATTCACACGCTCAATATCCATGCCACGGCCAAACAGATTGGTTGCCACCAGGATGCGCTTCTGGAAATCCTTGAATTGCTGATAGCGATTCAAACGTTCATCCTGATTCATGCCACGATGAATGCCAATGGCCGGAAAGTTCTGTTCAGTCAGCAACTGCGCCAGGGCCACACAACGTTGCACCGACTTCACAAAGATGACAACCTGAAGAGCAAATGCAGACAATTAACATATCTCATTTACAATTGAAGATTATGGAGAAATTGTGCTAAGATATTACTTGATTGAACTCGAGAACATCGAGCAATTCGAACAGCTTCTTGTTCTTCTCGTTCTCCTTCAGATTGACATAGTGCTGCTGCAGGCCGTGCAGTGTCAGTTTAGCTTCGTCATCGACGTACACTTCCATGGGCTATATTAAAATATTGGAAATGGGTTTTGTTTGCATTTAAGAGAAAAACAATTATGATTGACAAATGCGAATTGCAACTTAAGAAGCTAAGGTACGCCTACAAATTCTACATACGGCCACGCTAAAAACCATCATCATCAACTAGAGTATGTATGTACGGGTATTTAAATGTTGTTCTTTGCTGCGGCCACGGCTGCGCATCTGTAGCGTCTATCATCACTTCAAAATGTTGTGCGACAGGATAGCTAGCGCTCCATGCGGACATCAGTCGAATCAGGACGTACCGGAAACATGATCCGTTTTGTAAGTGGTGTTTTTTTTTTTTTTTTTTTTTTTTTTTTTTTTTTTAACAATGTTTGTTGCGTTGCGATTTGAAATCTGTATTCTTTGTTATATTTTGGTACGGTTTATCATTGGCGTTTGAAGTTTCCGCGTTTAAACCATT